>JAMCCL010000620.1:0-22675 GCA_024516035.1 Bactericera cockerelli
TTTTCTTTCAGTTAACCCTCCTGTGGCCGCCCCTGAGAGTGCAATGACCTCGATTTCCACATTAAAATAATAGCGTCATTTTGTACTGGGAGTCGATTTTTTTCCGCGTTTCACTAACTCTAATAGGTAAGGCGTAATTCAAAATCTTAGATTTTTTAAAGAATTTTTAGAGGCGTTTATCTCCCTTATGAAGCATTTTCGTCCTATTTGTTATAGACTGGACTCCCCCTAAAATGGTCCATATAACACGTGGTTAAAATAAAGGCACACTTTTCTGAAACACCATGCATAGGGTGCATTGTTTGTAGAAATTAAACTGTTGTAGGTATGGGAAAATCAATTTTTTACCATTATCTGTATTTTAAATATTGATGGACAGTTGCTTTAATAAGACGAACTAAATATAATCATATTCAGAATAATTTCAACATACTGTAATCTTAACGTATATCCTCCGCTCATTTTCGATAGTTCTATTTTTGTGAACGCCTGTAAACGTGTTGGTTATACAGTGTGCAATGTTCCAAGAAATCCAGTACATACATAATACCTATGTACATTGTACATGTTGCGTACAGCGTACACTGCGTACCGTATCAATGCCCCTCCATAAATGCAGCCCTGACTTGCAACAAGAAAGCCCCTTGGCTTCCAACAAGTCAGTGGTAATTTTCCATAGAATTTGTAAGTTCAACTCTCTATTCTCTGCCCTCTGCAGTTACCTTTTGACAATCAGAGAGATCACACCTCAGTTCAAATTTAGTGTATTCCATTTTCGTGCAACGCTCAATATTTCTTTAAAGTTTCAAATTAAATATAGTTATTACCAACAAAGCTCACTCATCTTCCCACTCTGCCCCATCACCAAGAAGAGCCGGCCGGCACCCCGTAAGTCAACCCCGCTAGAGTCTTCAAAGGTGAGTGAGCCCTCATTTTTCTCTTCTTCCCTTCGAACCTTGTGGGCTGTCCCCCACATCGTTTTTGGTCCGATTATCGAGCCGGATTACGAACCTTTGAAAAGATCACCTCTTTTCAATTTATAAAACTTAATTTCTTTTGGGCGAGTACCCATTGCCACATGCACGTATTATATAAAATTTCAACCTAACATACTTGCATTACTTGCTAAGATTATTGTTTCCTAAGATTTTATTGCCAAGTCAACTAGTGCACTCATTGTAATTTGTCAATTCTGTTTGTCTTTTTGTCAATTTCTTGATTTTTTGTCCGAAATAAGCATATAATCTCTTTCAGCATAAAGTTGAGGCACACCTCTTCTTTAAAGCGTTACCATAGTGTTTTAAACCTTCATAATTCATTGCATTATTTTAGAAATTTTAAAGTGCTATAGATCATTACAATTATTAGAATTACGTACTTGCCCTCTTGATATTTAATTTTACCTACAGTCCACTGCCTCTCCCATTTTAGTTTCCTAAACTCGGCCCCTCGCTATAGTTCTCAGCGCACCGAGCAACTTGCTACCTATGTCCTATGCCGCTGTGACCAATCACTTGATTTCAAGTTACACTTGATCTTAACTTGAAAGTTCTATCTTTCAACTTGAATTAATATTCCATCTCACTTGTCACCTTTTCAACTATCTGATTTATCTAATTACATATCTCCATATCTCAATTTATCTTATGTACGCTTCTCCCCGGCTCCTCTCTGTTCTATGTAGGTACCTACTGTACCTTTACTTGTCTATTGCTTGTTTGTGATCTCTCTGCTCCGCTATATACTACTTATGAAATTTAGTTCGCCCGCACCGCTCTTTGTATTTCTATGATTTTGTTCATTAGGTAACTCCATGTAATAATAATTGTTATTCGTGTTTTCTGTTTATATTCTGAACTTAGAATTTTTCGTGAACTTAGTAAAATAAAAGTACTTAGTTCATCACCTCTTACTGTTCGTGAAACCGCTCCAATATTGCCGGGAATAAAATAAAATAATCATCATAATTAAATTTAATTCGCTTAATTAATTTAATTTAGTTTACCCGCTCTTTTCATTAATTTATTTCATTTACCTCTCATTCGCAATCATTTAAGTTTAACCCGCAACCACTTAAGTCTAAACCGCAACCATTCAAGTCAACCCGCATTCATTAAAGTTTAACCCGCATTCATTAAAGTTCAACCCGCATTCATTAAAGTTCAACCCGCATTCATGAAAGTATAACCCGCCTTCATTTCCTCGCATTTTCAAATATTACCGCATTAATTATTATCGTTTTCCCCGCAATATCTTCGTTTTCCGCAATTATTAATAAATTCAGTTCACGAATCCGCATAACTTGATTTCCGCTTTTTTGTTTATTAAATAGTAAATAAAAGTTTTTTTTTAACGCTTATTAATTTTTCCGCAATAATTTAACTAGCTAGCCCGCTGTTTAATTTACTTTCGCAATTTAAAGTTTTTTTTTTCTACTTAGTGTATCTGTGTTGTGTTCACGATTTACTTAATCTCAAGGATCATACGATCAATTCACCAGGTAATCTAGACTTTACTCTTTATATTTCACTGTCTTTTAAATAAAAATCATGTCGACTAACTCTCAAAGGGAAAAACTCCGCTCATTGATTTCGCGTAAAGATAAATATCTTGACCGTATGCAAAAGCTGGCAGATTACACCACTCATCTTACCGAGTCTAACACTGGGCCATTTTTATCTCGTTTCGAACGCATCGAGGATTATTACAATTCTTTTGATACTCTCCAGGATCAAATTGATAGTTTGTGTGCCTCTATGGATAGCGCTGATAAAGTTGACACCTCCGGAGATACTCAAACCTTTGAGGAGTTGTATTTTGAAACTAAGGCTTTCGTTAGGGCTAGAAACCTTATCCCAGCATCAGCTACTATTGTGCCGGCTTCCAGTCCCGCTCCTACCGCCACAGTTCATCCGAAACTTCCAAAACTTTCGGTCCCTATCTTTTCAGGAGATTTACAACAGTGGTCAAGTTTTCACTCGCTTTTCAGGTCTACGATTCACCGTAGGACTGATATCTCAGAAGTAGAAAAGCTTCACTACCTACGCTCATTTCTGCGCGGGCCTCCTCTGCATTTGATTGAAAATTTCCAACTTCTCGATCAAAATTATTCTACAGCATACAAAACCTTGTGTGATCGCTATGAAAACAAAAGGGTTCTAGCTTCGCATCATCTCAACATGATCCTGAACTTCAAGCCGCTTCTCAACAGCAACGTATCGGGTCTACGCAGTTTTCTTGAGGTTTTTCAGACTAATGTTGCTGCCGTAAAGAACTTGAACCTTCCTAATATTGGTGATTTTCTTTTAGTTCAGATTGCCCTTCGCGTGTTAAATATCGAACACAAGAAATTATTCGAGGATAAATTGGATTCGAACGAGGTACCTACTTATGATCAACTGATAACTTATGTTAATAAAATTTGCATGGACAGTGAAATGATCCAGTTCTCTACATCTCCTTCTTCTTCAAGAAATACCCTCGCTGCGCCTACCGCAGCGGGAAATTATAACCCACACAAGGGAAATTATAAACAAGAACGCACTTCCTACCTGTCTACCGCTGAATCAACAAAACCGCACGCACTTCAGTCCTCCCCGCACTCTTCTTGTCCTATTTGTAAACAGGCTCACCCGCTCTTCAAGTGTTCTTCTTTTCTTAAGTTTGATATTCCTAAACGTGTTGAAGTTCTCAAAAGTCAAAACCGCTGCTTCAACTGTTTAGGTGTTCACCGCATTTCGGACTGTCGCTCCGATTCCACTTGCCGCACATGCCACAAACGGCATCACACGCTAATACATCGCGAGTCTAATTTTGTGAATTATTCTTCCCCTAGCTCTTCCAAAGAGACCACCCCTCAAACCAAGACCTGTATTTTCTCCACTGGTGACAATGTTCAAAAATCTTCAGTTTTACTAGGCACCGCCCGAGTTTCAATTTTGGACCGCTTTGGCAACCCGCACCCAATCCGCTTGATTGTCGATCCTGGTTCACAGATTTCTTGTATAACTGAATCGTGTGTTCAACGCATAGGTTTACAGAAATATAAATGCCATATTTCTATTTCGGGTATTGGAGACAATACGGCGCCTGAAAACAACGGAGCCGTCTCTTGTGTACTATCTCCACGCCTACCATCTAGCTGCAATCTTCACGCCGAAGCAGTTGTTCTTAAACGTATTTCTTCCAATATACCTTCCGCTCATATTTCACCTGAAGTGCTTTCAAAATTTGCTCACCTTGATCTCGCTGATCCCGACTTCTGTACACCGGATGCTGTCGATTTTCTTCTTGGCGCTGAATTGTACGCGCAGATATTATGCACTACTGGGGACAACGTGATACCTGGGACACCTACCGCTATGAGAACAATGCTGGGATGGATTATTTTCGGCCGCACTCCTACTTACAACGAGGATAGTTCTCGCCGCTCTCTGTTTCTCACTTCCCCCAACCTGGATACAACGCTCCAGAAGTTTTGGGAGACGGAGGAAGTCGCTGTCCAGCTCATTGAAGATCCTGAGGATGTTCGCTGCGAGGAACATTTTCTCTCCACTCACCAGCGTGATGAAACAGGCAGATATATGGTCTCACTACCTTTCCGTAAGGATGTCTCTAATTTAGGCGAAAATCGCAATCGCGCTCTTACCCAGTACCGCAACTTAGAAAAACGCTTAAATAAAAACGAATATTTACATTCTCAAGGCAATGAAGTCCATAATCTGCCTGAACTCAAGGATAACACCAAAACTTTACTAACTGTAACTCCCCCTTCGAAGTCTTACTTGTTAGGATGGTGTGAAAAATATTCAAACCTTACCAAGCTACAACGAATTTTCGCGTTCGTACTTCGTTTCATCAGAAACATACGAACTTCCAAAGAACAACGTGATCTAGGACCTCTAGAAGTAAGAGAACTTAACACTAGTTTATTGACAGTCACCAAACTAGAACAAGAATACCACTTTGCCGCTATTATTTCAGCCCTTCAGACCAACGTAAAAATAACTAACTCCGCCATCTTGAAACTAACTCCATTCCTGGATGAACATGGAAGACTCAGGGTGGGCGGAAGGCTTCGAAACGCTCAGAATCTATCACAGGATTCAATTCATCCGCTACTTCTTCCCAAAAAGTGTCACTTGTCTAATATTATTTGTGATCATTATCATGTTTCTTCTCTGCACGCTGGTCCTCGCACCGTTCAGGCATTAATTCAGCAGAAGTTTTGGATTATGTCGCTACGCGATCTTCTCCGTCAACGCATACATAAGTGCCTGAGATGTTACCGGTACTCCGCAAAACCTATTCAACCAATAATGAGTGACTTACCAGAACGAAGAGTCACTCAGGAGCGACCTTTTCTCAACGTCGGCGTGGACTTTGGTGGTCCATTCTTCATCAAGGAGAGTTCCCGCCGTAACGCGCGTTCACGCAAGGCATATCTCTGCCTATTCATCTGCTTCACAACCAAAGCAATTCACTTAGAGCTAGTGTCAGATCTGTCGTCTGCTGCATTTCTTGCCAGTCTTGACCGATTCATCGGACGCCGCGGTCTACCTCGCTTTATCCACAGTGACAACGGCACAAATTTCACCGCCGCCGCACGAGAATTGTCTGAAGTATATCAGATGCTACAGGAAAATTCCGCTGATATAAATAATACACTCGCGCAACGTCAAATTACTTGGATATTTAATCCACCCGCTGCCTCTAATTTCGGAGGCCTCTGGGAGGCCGGTATTAAATCCGCAAAATTTCATCTCCGTCGGGTAATAGGCGAACAAAATTTTACATTCGAAGAACTTACAACTCTTCTATGTAGAATAGAGGCTGTACTTAACTCTAGACCACTCATCGATGTTTCTCCTGATCCTCTTGATGGTATAGATTATTTAACTCCTGGTCACTTTCTCATAGGCACCTCCCTATTAACCCCTCCGGAGCATGATATAACCTCTACTCCCATGAATAGATTAACTCGTTGGAGACTTATCCAGCAAGCCGCGCAATCCTTTTGGGGAGCTTGGTCCACAAGCTATCTTCAATCCCTGACTCCCAGATCAAAATGGTTTCTCCCTAATCCTGAACTCAAATCTGGTGATTTGATCCTTCTTCCCAAGGCTAATAAATTACCTCTTCATTGGCCTTTAGGTAAAATTACTGATGTTTACCCTGGTAGTGACAATGTCACAAGGGTCGCAAAGATTAAATTTCAAGACACGGTCTTAACTCGACCTGTCAACAAAATCATTCCCTTGAGATTTAACAATTAAATGTTACAATGCTTTCTTTACAGTATTCAATAATCCTTTATTATTTTATCAGGCACTTATTGAATACCTCTGTTTCATGTTTTTTTTTTTATGTGTACTTTTGTCTTGGCAATATTCAATTTTGTGATCTCGCTTTCTCGCTTATATTTCTCAAATTATACCAAATTTGGGTGGGCGGAATGTTGCGTACAGCGTACACTGCGTACCGTATCAATGCCCCTCCATAAATGCAGCCCTGACTTGCAACAAGAAAGCCCCTTGGCTTCCAACAAGTCAGTGGTAATTTTCCATAGAATTTGTAAGTTCAACTCTCTATTCTCTGCCCTCTGCAGTTACCTTTTGACAATCAGAGAGATCACACCTCAGTTCAAATTTAGTGTATACCATTTTCGTGCAACGTTCAATATTTCTTTAAAGTATCAAATTAAAGATAGTTATTACCAACAAAGCTCACTCATCTTCCCACTCTGCCCCATCATCAAGAAGAGCCGGCCGGCACCCCGTAAGTCAACCCCGCAAGAGTCTGCAAAGGTGAGTGAGCCCTCAATTTTTCTCTTCTTCCCTTCGAACCTTGTGGGCTGTCCCCCACAGTACATATACCATTTATTTTGAAGCAGATGGCTACATGTGAGCATTAAATTTAATTAAAATCTAGTGATCAAGTGATGGAAAAATATATGTATCCATTTCCCATTTATTAAATTCGGAAAAAATGTTACGAGTATGCAACAAAAACACACACAACTCAAGAGTTACTCTTAAAAATATCCCAAAGTTAATTCCATATCGCACCCTCAGAATTAGATGGTGATATGTCAAAAATCATGAATTTTTTTTTATTACTCTATCGAAATAAGCGAAACGAGACCTTTCGTTTGGTATAAGAATTATAATTCTAGCTCTTACCGTTCCCGAGATAGCGCTAGTGTTGTTTATTGATTATGTCGAAAAAGTGGAGGGAGGTTGGAACAAGATGGTATCACGATCAGTTATTACCAAGAGCTCCTAGGATCGAGACGTACAGTTCTTGGAATATAGTGATATTTGCGTAAGTTTTGATTTATCACTCTCTTTATTAAATTTTATTTTCAGTAATTTGACATAAAAACTGAATTGTGCATGATTTTTTTGAAATATCACTCTCTTTGTCGAACATCTTTTTGTGTTTTGTCAAGGTAGAAATTACTAATACAAAAGATTATGTTATATTACTTTCTTTTATAAATTATTATTTTTTTTTTGGACTTAAAAATAATCTGGCCCGGTATTTTCGATATACACTTGAGAGCAATAAATTCGGGACAGGACATTTCACCGTTTCAGTTGGTCCTGGTCAATTTGTGTGGCATGAAGTTGCTAAAGTATGCATATATTTGAAAAGCTTGTACTCATACCTTTCAGAAAATACACAATGTGTCCGGGTTATGTACTATGCAACAATGATAATGGCCACTTTCCAGAAACACCTCATTTTGTTGATGAAAACACGTGCACCGAGGGTATTTTAAATTTGATTTTTTGTTGTGATAACGCTTTTTTGGCCAGTAAATTATTGAATTTCCTTAAATGCAACACTATGAGGAAGGAAATTCAGTTGAATTTTTCTTTTCATCATGGAGACATCGCACTCCATAGCTGTGAAAGTGGTTTTACTTGTGAGTCAAGGTGTTAAGCAAAGAAATGTTGCTAAGGAGCTAAATTTGTCGAAGTCTAAGGTGAACAGAATTTACCAAAGGTATCGGCAGACAGGTAGCTATGATCAGAGACCAGGATCTGCCAGACCAAAGAAGACAACTGCCCAGGAGGACCGATTTGCTGTCATGACAAGCTTAAGAAATCGAGACATGTCTGGTGTTGAGGTCCAACAGCAGCTTGTTATGGCCACTGGTGTTGATGTCAGCCCTTGGACAGTAAGGAGACGCTTGAAAGAGAAAGGTCTCATACCAAGAAGAAAAGCTACGGGACCCAAACTCAACAGACAACACCGACAACGTCATTTACAATTTGCCCTTGAACACGCTGATTGAGGAAATGGGGAATGGGGGCACGTTCTGTCCACGGATGAGAGCCGACCCTGCTTGTTCTTCAATGACAGACGTAAAAGGGTGTATAGAAGACCAGGTGAACGGTATAATCAATGTTATATTCAAGAAACTGTGAGTTTCGATTTAGGATCTTGTATCTTCTGGGGTGGAATCTCTATGGAAACTAAAACAGAGCTCGTTATCATCAATTGTGGAGGACAAGGAGGTAACCTAACTGCAGAGAGGTATGTCACTGACATCATTGAAGATCATGTTGTCCCTTATGCAGGTTTTGTGGGTGATGGATTCGTAATGCAAGACAATGCCCGACCTCGTACAGCAAGTATTGTAAGTGACTTTCTCCAAGAGGCCGGTATTCGAACCCTCAACTGGCCAGCCAACAGTCCTGATCTTAATCTTATTGAACACCTCTGGGACGAGCTTAAAAGACGTGTCCATGCTCGAAACCCGCCCCCAATGAACCACAGGGACCTGAAACAGGCGCTTTATGAGGAGTGGGAGACTATCCCTCAAGAAACGGCTGCCAACCTAATCAAGTCCATGAGAAATCGATTGCAGGCTGTCATACAAGCTCGAGGGGGTAATACCAGATACTAAGAGGTAAGTAACAGCCAAATTTCCGTGAAGACTTCGAAGAAATAACACAAAAAACACCGATATCATTTGCAGTGTTTTCATGCTCTTTAGACCTCTTTTTGTTAATTGACTTATTATTATTATATTAAAAAACATGCTCACAATGAAAAAAAATATACACCGTCTTAAACCCAACAAAATTTCCATTCTTGGGATACTTCACACTTGAAAATCAAATGTAAAATAAAAATTATAAAAATCAAAAACTTTGAGAAAGTTACTGTCCCGAATTTATTGCTCTCAAGCAATTTTTTGAAATTCATAATTATTTGTTTTTAGTTATTACTTTTTAGAAACTTTGAGATCAAGTCTTAAGAAACAATAAAGTTTATACTCACATTGTCTTGTTTTCTACCTTTTACTGCTTAGTAATAAAACAATAGGGTATTTTACATTTCACTTTTTTAAACTGAATGAGTTTTCTTTTTTTTCTGACTTAATACCAAAAGCATAGATTTTAATGTACCTCCAGTTTCAAATTGTCTTTTATTCTTCGATTCATATGGTAATATAGTGCTATAAAACTAAATTATCAAGGTACTATCATTTCAAAATTGTAAATAGATGGTGCTATCTCGAATTTTTTTCGAGATAATACCCACTTTTGTTCACTTCTCATGGAAGAAAAGGTAATATAATACGATATCACCTTATTAAAAATTGATTTTTTCTCGAAAAAAGGCAAAATCATAGAATGAAGTTTTAAGTCGAAATGCCTTTTTTTCGAACGGTTACAAAGGTAAGTTCGTTTGAAAAAAAATACATTTTTTTTACATAGAACTATAGAAAAGAACATGCTCAACTTAAGAACATATAAATCAAAACAGTAGCTTTTATTGTATTAATACAGCGATAAGTCAAACTTTCTTTTGCGATTTCCCAAAAGTTGGTGTTTTTGACATATCACCATCTAATTCTGAGGGTGCGATATGTTCCTATAGAAAAAAGCATGCACATGGTCCTATCCTAAAATAATTTAGTGGGTATGTTTCCCATCATTGAAAAAAAAAACTCTTAGATAACAAGCAATTATTCTTTATGTATTTCATATCACAGATATTACTCATCATCTGTGATAGCTGTGATAGGAAATTATGTATCTGATGATGAGATCTGTGATAGGAAATAATGTATTTCCTATCAGAGATATTACCTACTCATCATCAGATTTAAATTTAAAAAAAAATATATTTAATTGAAAAAAAAAGTAAAAAAGACATGGATTAGAAATCTATCCATTGTTATCAACTATTTGAAATGCCAGACAGACCCCTTCCTCTTGTATTTGTTCTCACAAACCCATCATGTTTTATCATCGAACAGCTATTATTAGCTCTGTATCTTCTAGGTACCTGACAATAGTTGTTTTCAAAATTGCTTTTTTTAGTGGCCCCTTCCTTTCGTGGAATGTTTTCAAAAAACAGCGCAGTTCGGGAAACATCCATGTTGACCTAATTACTTACCCCTACCTGTTTATTTGAAAGCTTTTGATTGATGAGAGCTCATTAGCCCTGAGCTTGAAATAATATATTATTAAATTTTGTTTTCCATAGAATTATATACCTGGAGGATGCACAGTGCAGAGCGGTAGAAAGTAGGCAATTCCGATAATTATAAAATAGTACCCATGACTATACGCGGCCGGTGAACGGTGGTAAGAAGCTGCGGAACTGTCGCACCCCCAGATGAAAAGGGTTATTTTTCAAGTTTTACTTTTTAACATTATTTTATTTTAATCTTTGTATTTATTGACATTTTTATTGTTGACATTGTAAATAGGGCTATTCCCGTAAATATACTCCCGTACACCGGGTCTTTATTATAAATTTAAAAAAAGTTCCAGCTCTTACGCAGGGAAAATCATCACACATTTCTAGGATAATTAAATTATAATGATTGGCATGGTAAACAAACTCAAACACTTTAGAGTACTGATGAGTGACTCTATAAATCTCATTTTAGTTTAGTTTATGTGGCAGCACACCCAAAACATTTTTCCACCGACCTCGCCTACCTATTACAGAACCTCTGTTTCCTCTGTAAAGTTCCAGGCTTATGGCAAATCTAATCCAGACAGGATTAGATTTACCATAGAATTTGACCATGTTTAATCTAATCTGCAGGGATGGTGGACTTGTAAGTTCATTAACTTCCACAGATTCGTTCTATTCAATTTTGGTATAATTTTGTTGGAAAATATTTCGAATCATGATTACACTTGTTTCATGGTGAGACGTTGATAATTAGGTTACTCGTATAAGTGAAACACAATCTATAATTTTAATGTACATGTTATGTATTCAATATAATTATTATGTTGTGTTATTTGTTAAATGAAAATAAAAGTGAAACACAATTATATTAACGACTTTTGCAGTTTTAAGCTCATGTCTGTTATACAAAATGAAATTTAATAACTGCTAACACAAATTTGAGGAAACCCCGCCAGTGAGCTGGGCTCATTCCCTCCCACTCCAGCCTTTGACGATGTGTATAATAATAATAATAAATTTATTTTTCAAATGTTTTTTTGTACACAGAGAACCCATCCTAAGCCATTAAATTAATTAAATATAACATTTAATCAAGTAATAAATATATGATATCACAACGAATCTAATGTACAACCCCCGTCAAACATAACCTCGATGTTAAAATGTGCTTGGGCAACGAATAAAAGTTAAATTCATGTGCATCCATTTATTAAATAGGGGTAATTTTATGAATATCATGTATCAATTACACTTTAGCAATTTAAATGAAACAAAATAACGAGGGAGTATAATACCTTGCTAATTAAAGTAAAATGCCAACGGCTATTCTTTTCAGACAAATTGAAGCTTATAGAATTTTAGAATTATTTGGGAAGTATAGGCCATTACTGAGTACTCATAGTCTGGCTGGGGGACGTTAAACAGGGATAAGACCAGTGTCTCGCTAGAGGACTATAAACAGAGAACAGACTAGCCAACCCTTACAAGCCTGGCTAGCTTGCAGTTTCCTAAGGGTTTAATGGCTTATAAAGAAAAGCCAAGTCCTCATGATGATTGATCGCACATAGAAATATGTCGTTCAGGACAAGCCAACTTTGAAATAAAGTTGGAGACCATCACTCACCCCTCCAGCTGTAGCCAAGCTGGCTACAACAACAACAACAAATAAGTACTCAAGAACTCGTAATATTGCTCACCTTTAAGCTCAAAAGTACATGAAAATGAATGTTCATTAGTATCTTGTTTAACTTATCTCTAATAATTATGATGAAAAGTTATTGTAACTTTCCAGAATAACTTGAGATATTTCAAATTATCATCATTAAAATTTGTTATAGCCTTCCATAAACTTTGATTGGTATAAGCTTTGATTTATGTGTGTGCTTTGTACAAGTTTGCTGATTTATAATGAAGTGACTAAAGACCTTCACGAAGTCATCAGAGTCATTTGTCATTATTATCTGCTTTTCCCGAAATAGACTCATTCCAACTTTATCAACTATTGACACGTCGAGAAAAGTCCCCCCCCCCCCTTACTACCCGCCACCTCTATACTACTCTATGGTTCAGCAACTGTCAGAAATCTGTCGAAGGTCCCCGCTATAGTTCGACAACTTATTTGTCAAAGGACTGTCAGAAATTGTCGGGAGGTATTACGGGGAGTATCGATTTATTAATCCTTTTCAAATAGTAGGAAGTTAAACACTGTTTTGTATTCGTACGTAACATAGTCGCTATATACCCGACTTTATGTGTTGTGCAATACTTGTATCCTTTGTTTAGCTCTATTTCCGATATTCTTTTCGATTGTAAATAAAATATAAATATAGAGATACATGTACATTTTGTCCATATAATAACTATGCAATTTTATATGTATTTTTGTTTTATTGCCACTGGTAATATTTTCCTGCTTAAAGATATTTTCTGACTTTCTAAAGACCATGAGCTTCTTCAATTTTATTCTGGTATCTTGAAAACACTAGTACTGTTTATCCAGGGTCGACTGTATATACTTACAGTCTTACATTATATATTATATCTTAAATTATATATTATATGTATATATGATTATACAAAAATCTACAGAGCTTCCAGTCATACCGACGCGCAGGGCCTAGAATTAGTCGAAGCCAACTCTAATATTTCAGTTGTACCTGGATATAAGAGAACTCAAGGGACCAAAATTTTAATCTCTTATATCCAGGTGACTCTTACGAAGAGATCATTTTCCTTGATAGAGAGGTAAATTTGACCTGAAAAGTGTTCTCTTACATTGAGTTTTCTCATATATCCAGATTTGACCGTGTTACAGAAAATAGGATCAGACGAAGAAAAGAAGTTGCCAGATAATGTCTTACCGTGAAGCCTATCCCCACAGTGGCGGAGAAATTGCCTGTCTGGTAGGAGCCGGTGTTGAACTGCACCAGGAGAGAGGTCTTGCCTACGCCACTGTCGCCCAGGAGTATCGTCTGGAATTAAAATCGAAGTAATCACATTATAATAATATATCCAGGTTTCTCTTACAAAGAGGTAAGAGGTTATTTTCTAGGTTCAATATAATAATGTCGAGTGCACTGGTAGTCGAGTGGTTAAAGCACTAGTCTGGTAATCCAGGTAGCGTAGAGATCCGTTGGTTCGAATCCCACCCAGTGCATGAAGTTTTCCTCATTAATTTGAGTTTGTGACCACATAAAATAATAAGACTCTGAGGGTTAGGTGGTAGAAAATGCTTTGAAAATTATTATGATATTGCCTCATTCATACTGCCTGGCTAGGACTAATGAGTCCCAGCATTCCAGCAGTAAGCCCAAAACGTATAATTATGTGGTCAAAATCCTAAATGGGAGGATAAAATATCATGTCCCACCCAGGTGGGTTTCGAACCAGCGACCTTTGGATTACAAGACAAACGCCTTGACCACTGAGCTATCGGAACACGTAAAGGGTGCCTTTACACTGAGGCAACTTTACGTACAATTTTAGAGCAATCCCCCCTAAAAAGTTTTCTCTCTCCTCTTTCTTACCTGTAGGGCACTCCTAGGAGTCCTAATCCTAAGCTATGAACTTCTCTCTCTCTCTTAACTTTAGGGCACACCTAGGAGTCCTAAGCTATGTACTTTTCTCTCTCTCTCTCTCTCCTATCTTTAGGGCACACTTAGGAATCCTAAGCTACCTCTTTCTCTCTCTACCTCTATGTTACCTTTAGGGTGATCCTAAAAGTCCCAAGCTTCCTCCCACCATCATTCTCTCATTATTTCTTCAATCGCGTTTGTACCCTCTGGACAACCTGAAGATTTTCTCTCTCCTTCTTCTTCCTTACCGCCTCTATTTACTTTTATTTATATTTTATATTTCATATGAGCTGTTTCTCTCTTATACTCTTTCCTTCTTTATCTTACCTTCTGGGCAATTTCAGCTTGTTTTTTCTTCTCTCACACACACTCTCTCCCATTCCTCTTAGATCTGAAGGGAAATTTGCAGCTTTTCCTCTCTCTCTCTCTCTCTCTCTCCTCTCTCTCTCTCTTCTCTCTCTCTCTCTTCTCTCTCTCTTCTCTCTCTCCTCTCTCTCTTCTCTCTCTCTCTTCTCTCTCTCTCTTCTTCTCTCTTCCATCCCTCTCTTACCTTGTGGGCAATCTCTGGCTCTTCCGTCTTGAACAGGTGGGCAGGGGGTTTGTAGTCTTTGTAGCCGGTGGGGGAGGGGGTGCGGGGTTGCCGGCCCGAAGTGGGCGGGTTCAGAACGGCCGCCATTTTGTCGTCCGGAGATTCGAATACGTCGTCACTCATGCTGTCCTCTTGCTTCATCTGAGAAGGAAGAACAATTTTTTTTTTTTTAAAAGATGAGTGTTTCACAGCTTTTTTTTATTTCGTAGCCATGAAACAGGAACTACTGTAGACGCTTGTGGTCTGTGATGTAGCCTGCCCATCCCGTAGTATGCCTCCCCTCTGATGGGCGAGAAGTGACACAATACTTCCCATTTAGGTGCTGGGTCAACATAAATTGAATTATTATGTTTATGATAATTTATGATGAAAAAACTCAGGGCTGAATTATGAAACAAGCTTAAATTTGGTAGAAATAGAAATCGAATAGAATAGGAATTACCTTGTTTATACTGCCGAGGTGAGACTAAAAAGTCCCTTTATTCCAGCAGTCTAAACAAGGTCTGTTTATTTCTCAAATTTAAATAGACATTTTGTATATATATTTAATATTCTTAAAGCGCTAGTCTGGTAATCCAGGTAGCGTAAGAATCCTTTGGTTTAGATTCCACCCAGTACATGAATTTTTCCTCATTAATTATGAATATTATACGGCCTTTGAATGTCTCGAAATAAATGGGTGTAAATAACCCTCTCAATAAGCCGAAAGAAATTTTTCAGCTCTACTCCCTATACCTTAAACTATCTACCTAACAGCTACCTCTCTCTCTCTCTCTCTCTCTCTCTCTCTCTCTCTCCTCTCTCTCTCTCTCTCTCTCTCTCTCTCTCTTATCGGCCTCCCTATCTCTTCATAGGACTTGTATTGAACAGTAATACGAGGTTTGGCTATTAAGTTCGTAGACGCGAGCCGCTACGCAAAAGGTGTCCATGCTAGGAAGATATGATGAACATGTTTAGAAAGCTTCAAGTCTTGTGTTTTCATTGATAGTTGTCACATGCCTGTACTGTAATTAGTTCTGTTGTAATAGCCCGACGCGCAAGACACCTTTTTTAATTTTGTCGGAATTCTGATTGATACAAACGTTGAGCAACGAGTGATTATTGAATTTTACGTAAAACTTGCTGGTAAAACTTTTTCTTTGTTGAAGACAGTGTACCAGGAGTCATGTTTGAAAGGTCAACGCTTTATAAGTGGTTTAAACGGTTTCAAGGTGGTCAGGAAGATGTTGAGGACGATCCACGTCCTGGTCGCCCCCAAACCTCAAAAACTGACGAAAACATTGAAAAAATTGGTGTTATGATTCGTTCTGACCGTAAATTAACTCTAGGACTAATGGCTGATACACTTAAAATTAATAGATAATGTGTGAAACAAATTTTGCACGAAAATTTCAACATGACAAAAGTTAGCGCAAAAATGGTGCTATGCGCCAGTCCACAGTGCCTTCTCCGTGAAGACGTTCCTATCTAAGTACAACATCCCAGTGTTGGAACACAATCCTTAATCACCCGACCTGGCCCCGTGCGACTTTTACTTATTCCCAAAAATCAAATCTACCCTGAAAGGTACCAGATTTGACAGCGTAAATGACGTTAAGAAAAAACCGGCAAAAGTCTTGAAAGGCCTCACACAAAATGACCTCCACCACTGTTTCGATCAATGAAAAATTTGCTTAGAACGTTGTAGGGATAGAGGAGGGAAGTACATTGAAGGGGATAACTACTAAAGTTGGGTAAGTTAAACACACATCGTTTTATGGAAAGAGTCTACGAATTTAATAGCCAAACCTCGTATACCACAGATTTCTATACCATTATTATAATTAATTAAAATTTTGCCTTGAGCTCTGCACAAAATTTTCAACCCGGGAGGAGAGTGTTCTCAAACATGACACGACCTGGAGGTTGAAAGATGTTATTATAATATGTTCTACCAGCTTTCTAATTACAGCCCTCGCGCTTTCTCTTCATTTCTCTCTCTCTCTCTCTCTCTCTCTCTCTCTTTCCTTTAAGCCCTCTTTTTCTGTCTCTCTTTTACTTTCTGTCTCTCCTTCTTATTTGCGTATTTGTGTCCTCTCTCTCTTCCTTTTAAGTTTCCTTCTTTCCTCTTTTACCGTCTTTCTCCTTCTCTGCATATTTATACCCTTAAGCCCTTCTCTCTCTCTCTCTCTCTCTCTCTCTCTCTCTCTCTCTCTTTCTCTCTCTCTCTTTCTCTCTCTCTCTCTTTTTTCCTTTAAGCACCCTTCTTTCCTCTTTTTCTGTCTCTCATTTACTCTTTCTCTGCATATTAGTATCCTCAATCACGCTCTCTTCCTTTTAAGCTTCCTTCTTTCCTCTTTTTCTATATCTCTTTTACTCTCTCTCTCTTTCTCTGCATATTTGTATCCTCAATCTCTATCTCTTCCTTTTAAGCTTCCTTCTTTCCTCTTTTTCTGTCTCTGTTTCACTCTCTCTCTCTCTCCTTCTCTGCATATTTGTATACTAAATCCCTACTTTCTCTTTTTCTCTCTGTTCCTTTTTTCTTTCTCTCTCTTTTAACTTGTATCCTTTACCTAATCTTTATCTCTCTCCCTTTCTCTTCAAACATAAACTTTCTCATTTCCACTGGCGTGAAAAATGGAGGTAAGATTTTTCAAAATTCATCACAAAAAAAGAGCCCTTTTTCCCAAACTAGAACAGATTTTTATACGATTTTTTTCAAAATTCTTTTATACTTGAATGATGAAAAAAAAAGGTGTTGATAAAAAAAAAAAATGCTCGATCATTTTGATATTTTGAAGTTTTATGGAATAGGTGTTATTTTATTATTACTTCCGAGAAATTTCTAATATTAGAAATCGGAAGTATTGTGTTCGTTTTTGTAAAAAAAATATTTTTTTGCTCCGATTTCAATTTTTTTCATATTTCTGGACGTTTCATAACCTCCTGAGCAAATTTGGTTTTGTGTCCGTCTGTCGGTCTGTCGGTCTGTCGGTCTGTCGGTCTGTCTGTCTGTCTGTCTGTTAAAACGATTCCTTGTAACGCGCAAATCTCGGAAACTACTCGACCGATTTTGATGAAATTTTGTAAACATCTAGGAGACATTCTGTAGATGGTCCCATTTTAAATTCATCGAATTCGTACTAGCGGCTCTGGGTGAAAGAGACCATGCGCCTGACCACTAACTTTTTACTTAAATGCTTATATCTCGTGAACGGTACACCCGATTTTGATGAAATTTTGTATGTATATGCATATTAATGTTCTACACAGACTTGTTATATTTTCTTTTTAATTAATTATAATTTGACTCTGATATTTAAGAAAATCCGAAATTTTGGACAATAAAGTCAAAAAATAAGAACCACGACTTGCCGATACAGAATTTTTTGTAGAATTTATAATGTAGAAAAAACGGTTTTCTACCATATAAAACAAATTTGAAGAAAATCGGTACAGCCGTTTCGGAGATAGAAGTAATTTAGTATAAAAACTCAAAATTCGCACGTGTACACAATGTGAAACAATCACGAGGAAGTATTGTGTCCATAATTGGCAGTGTTTTTTAAAGGGGATTATCCTTCCGTTTCTACTCGTAAATCTTAGCTCTCAGAAATTCAGAATAGTGCATTCGTAGTCAAGTGGTTAACGCACTGGTCTGGTAATCCAAGGAGCGTAGGGATCCGTTGGTTCAAATCCCATCCAGTGCATTTATTTATTTACACTTTATTGATAGGACATATTATATACAATACAAATAATTACAAATTAATATACAATATAAAAAAAATAAAGAAAAAAATAATAAATATATACATAATATATGTCCTAACTAAAGGGCGGGGTTATTGCCTTAGGCAATCTCTTCCACCCAACCCTTGTTGCATGATTTTTTCGTCATTAATTTGAGTTTGTGACCACGTAATAATAAGACTCTGAGGGTTAGGTGGTAGAAAATGATTTGAGCATGAACCTCGCCTGGTGGTTATCCTCCACTAAAGACAGTTGTTATTCTTATTATTATTATCATAATAATACATAATAATCATAATAATATGTAAATAAATAAAAGTTATTTGTTGAAAATAATAATAATATGTTTTCCTTCCGCTCCAACTCGGAATCAGAATTCTCTGGCCAATGCCCACTGGTCAAGCCACATGTGCGTATCCATGCAACATGCAGTGTCCTTGGATAGAAAGTCGTTTGGTCCACAGTCCAAGTTACAGTGAACCACTCAACGGGTTTACCTATACCTGCTGTTCTATAGGGTGTGAAAAATACCTCGGAATTGTTTTTACTTCCGAGAAATTTCTAATATTAGAAATCGGAAGTATTGTGTTCGTTTTTGTAAAAAAAAATATTTTTTTGCTCCGATTTCAAATTTTTTCATATTTCTGGACGTTTCATAACCTCCTGAGCAAATTTGGTTTTGTGTCTGTCTGTCGGTCTGTCGGTCTGTCGGTCTGTCGGTCTGTCTGTCTGTTAAAACGATTCCTTGTAACGCGCAAATCTCGGAAACTACTCGACCGATTTTGATGAAATTTTGCACACATCTAGGAGACATTCTGTAGATGGTCCCATTTTAAATTCATCGAATTCGTACTAGCGGCTCTGGGTGAAAGAGACCATGCGCCTGACCACTAACTTTTTACTTAAATGCTTATATCTCGTTAACGGTACACCCGATTTTGATGAAATTTTGTATTTATATGCATATTATTGTTTTACACAGGCTTTTAATATTTTCTTTTTAATTAATTATAATTTGACTCTGATATTTAAGAAAATCCGAAATTTTGGACAATAAAGTCAAAAAATAAGAACCACGACTTGCCGATACAGAATTTTTTGTAGAATCTAGAATGTAGAAAAAACGGTTTTCTATCATATAAAACAAATTTGAAGAAAATCGGTTCAGCCGTTTCGGAGATACAAGTAATTTAGTATAAAAACTCAAAAAACGCACGTGTACACAATGTGAAACAATCACGAGGAAGTATTGTGTCCATAATTGGCAGTGTATTTTTTATATCTACCTGATAAACATGAGTATTCATAGAAAGTACTTGGACATATTGATATTTTAAAATTTATATTTTAAAGTAAAATTTGTCACGAAACGATTTGTCATTATCATTAATTACCATTGCATATTAATTCATTTCAATTTACTCAAATGGAGTTTCTCCATCTACAAATAGACAATCAAGGGGAGAGAAAGGGGAGACAGTTCATAATTTTAAATTGTAAAAATAATTATTATTACATTAAATACTATATATTTTTTTTTAAACAAATTTTTATAGATGTATAATATTTATTTTTTCAATTTACAATGTTATACTGTCAAACCGGGATAAAAGAGAACTTAAAAATGTGAATTTTTTTCTTTTATATCCAGGTTTCTCTTATAAAGAGGTTATTTTCCTTTATAGAGAGGTAAATTTGACATGTAGATTGTTCTCTTATATCAAGGTTTCTCTACTGTATATCCAAGCTCTACTGTATTTATTATTAGGGCATATTTATATTATTAAATAATATAAAAACAAAGATAAGCAAGCTCGTCCCTCAAGTCAGAGTTTCAACCAATCACAGTGCACTATTATTAGATTGGTTATTTACCATGACATATAAAATAACTCAGGGGAAATACTTCTTTATTAAATTATAATGTTGAAATTTAATAGCGAATGACTTATTATTAAATTATGTTCCAACCATTTTCTACTTTTCTCTCTCTGTGTATGCGTCTCATTTGTTTTCTGTGGTAACTTTCCCTTTTCACATTATTTATATTATTCTCTCTCTCTCTCTCTCTCTCTCTCTCTCTCTCTCTCTCTCTCTCTTCTCTCTCTCTCTCTCTCTCTCTCCCCTCTCTCTGGTTGGAAGAGATTGCCAAAGGCAATAAACCCGCCCTTTAGTTAGGACATATATTATGTATATAATTATTTATTTTATATTGTATATGAATTTGTAATTAACAGTGTTGTATAAAATAAGTCCAATTAATAAAGTGTTAAATAATAATAATGATATTTCCAGCTTAAGTAGTCATCATAGCCAAGTGAGAAGCGCATTAGACTTGCTTGCACGCACAGTGACCAGGGTTCGAATTCCAGTGGAGTCGGAAATTTTCGGCTCAGTACTTTAAATGTTCGAGGTGGATAAAGCTCTCGTAACTAAATAAAGCACTACTATAGTATACTATAATTCTGCGCTACCCACTAAAATTGTGATGTAATAACACAAAGAGCACACATTTATTTTTATTTTCTTATTTTTCTAATTTCAGTAGTCACCGTAGCCGAGTGAGTTAGAGTCCTAGGTATTGCATGCACGGTGACCTTGGTTCGATTTCCAGCGGGGCAGGATTTTTTCTGCTCTGTACTTGGGTGTTCGGGGTCCACTCATACCTCGTGAGGAAAAATGAGTAGCTGCTTTAATGTTAGCAGCGACCAGTGGCGGAATTATAGGAGAAAAAAAAGAAATTGGGATATTAAAAATACGGAAAAGTCCTATAATTCTGCGCTACCCACTAAAATTGTGATATAATAACACAAAGAAACACATTTGTTTTTTTCATTATTATTATATTTCTAATTTCTCTCTCCCTATTTTAACTTCATATTAAACTTTACCACTTTCCCTTATCTTGAACACTCTCTCTCTCTCTCTCTCTCTCTCTCTCTCTCTCCCTCTTTCCTTCTAATTTGACCTAATATTGAACTTTATGCTCTCTCTCCCTCTCTCTCTTCTCCCTCTCTATGTCTCTATTTTTACTCCCACCTTTTCCCTCTCTTAATTTAATTTTCCATCCTCTGTTCTTTATTAAAATTTCCTTTTTCTTCTCTATCCCTCTCTTTTCTACGTTGTTTCATTTTCTATTGCTCTCTTCTTCCTTTTCCCATACTTTTTCTTCCTGTACTATCCCACTCTTTTACTCTCACTCCCATTTTTCTCTATATCAAAATCTCTCTCTCTTTCTCTTCCCAAAAAGTTAGGATTAGCTTAAGAGGTAATTTAGTAATGGATATTTTATTTATTAAAAAAAAATTGCCATATTTATATTCAATTCAATTCAACTATCTTTCTCTTGCCCTTATTATCTATCTTTCTCTTCCTTTTTTTTTTTCTCTCTCTCTCTCTCCTTCTTTCTTTCACTTTCTTTTTCTTCTAATTTCTCTCTCTCTCTCTCTCTCTCTCTCTTTCTCTTTCTCTCTCTCTCTCTTTCCTCTCCCTCTCTCTTTTTTTTTCTCTCTCTCTCTCTCTGTCTCCTTCTTTCTTTCACTTTCTTTTTCTTCTAATTTCTCTCTCTCTCTCTCTCTCTTTCTCTTTCTCTCTCTCTCTCTTTCCTCTCCCTCTCTCTTTTTTTTTCTCTCTCTCTCTCTCTGTCTCCTTCTTTCTTTCACTTTCTTTTTCTTCTAATTTCTCTCTCTCTCTCTCTCTCTCTTTCTCTTTCTCTCTCTCTCTCTTTCCTCTCCCTCTCTCTTTTTTTTTCTCTCTCTCTCCTCTCTGTCTCCTTCTTTCTTTCACTTTCTTTTTCTTCTAATTTCTCTCTCTCTCTCTCTCTCTTTCTCTTTCTCTCTCTCTCTCTTTCCTCTCCCTCTCTCTTTTTTTTTCTCTCTCTCTCTCTCTGTCTCCTTCTTTCTTTCACTTTCTTTTTCTTCTAATTTCTCTCTCTCTCTCTCTCTCTCTTTCTCTTTCTCTCTCTCTCTCTTTCCTCTCCCTCTCTCTTTTTTTTTCTCTCTCTCTCTCTCTCTGTCTCCTTCTTTCTTTCACTTTCTTTTTCTTCTAATTTCTCCCTCTCTCTCTCTCTCTCTCTTTCTCTTTCTCTTTCTCTCTCTCTCTCTCTCTCTCTCTCTCTTCTCTCTCCCTCCCTCCCTCTAACTTGGCATTCTCCTTTGTGTCCGACTTAACTTTAATGTCCCTGTTCCATGTACTCTTGGCTTGAATTATTTCCTAATAATCCTCTCCCTGTCAACGTTCCGGTCTTCTTGCCTTCATCTGACGTTTTTTTATAGCTCCGTACTTAATCTTGCAGCCAGGAGTAAAAAACAAAACAAAAGGTCAGCGTGAA
>JAMCCL010000621.1:0-15000 GCA_024516035.1 Bactericera cockerelli
TAGTTATTTTAGGGTTTGGAGGTTTAGGGTTTGGTTATTAGGTTAGTTAGGTTGGGGGTTGGTTTTTAGGTTAGTTAGGAGGTTAGGTTTTGGTTTTGGTTAGGTTAGGGTTTGTTATTAGGTAGGAGGGAGGAGGTTTTTTGGTTGAGGTTGGGTTTGGGTTTTTTAGTTTGGTTTTGGTTTTGGTTGTTTTGGTTTTGGGTTAGTTGTTTGGTTATTAGGTTAGGTTTTAGGGAGTTAGGGAGGGTTTGGTTAGGTATTAGGGAGGAGGTTTGGGAGGGGTTGGAGGGTTTTGGTTGGAGTGGAGGGTTTTTAGGTAGTTTGGGTTTGGTTAGTTATTTTGGGTTTGGTTTGGTTAGGTAGGTTTTTGGGTTTGGGTTTGGTTAGGTTATTAGGTTTGGTTTGGTTTGTTTTGTTTTAGGTTTAGGTTTTGTTGGGTTTGGTTAGGTTAGGTTAGGTTAGGTTAGTTAGGTTATTTTAGGTTTGTTAGGGTTTGGGTTTGGTTAGGTTAGTTGGTTAGGTTATTTGTTTGGGTTTGGTTAGTTAGGTTATTAGGTTTTGGTTGTAGGGTTAGGTTAGGGTTTTTAGTAGGTTATTTAGGTTTTGTTTTGGTTGGGTTTGTTGTAGGTTGTTAGTTTTTTAAGGTTTGTTGGTTTAGGGAGGTTAGTATTAGGTTTTGGTTTTATTGTTGGATTAGTTTTAAATTTGGTAAAATTGGTTTGGGGTTGGTGGTTGTTATATTTTTAAGTTGGTTTTGGTTATTAAGGTTTTGGTTATTAATTATTATTGTTAGGTTAGGTTAGGTTAGGTTAGGTTATTTTGGTTTTGGGTTTGGTTTTGTATTGTATTTTGTTTTGGGTTTTGAGGGTTTTTGGTTAGTTGGTTAGGTTTTGGTTAGTTTTTTGTTTTGGTTTTTGATTTTTAGGTTAGGGTTTGTTTTTGGTTAGGAGGTTTGGGGTTTGGTTTTGGTTTAGGGTTTGGTAGTTTGGTTAGTTAGGTTTTGGTTAGGTTTTTTAGGTTAGGTTTGGTTTTAGGTTTTTTTTATTTAGGAGTTAGTTTTTAAGGGGAGTTTGAGGAGGAGGTTGGAGGGTGGTTTGTTTGGTTTTGGGTTTGGTTGGTTAGGTTAGGTTAGGTTAGTTAAGTTAGGTTAGTTAGGTTAGTTTTTAGGGTTTGGTGGAGGAGGGGTTTGGAGGTTTGGTTGGTTTTGGTTTTTGGGTTTGGGATTAGGTTTGGAGTTTAGGTTTTGTTAGTTTAGGGTTTGGGGGTTTGGTTATGTTTGGAGTTAGGTTAGGTTAAGGGGAGGTTTTTGGTTTGGTAGGTTTGGTTAGGGGTTTTTATTTTAGGTTAGGTTTGGTTAGTTTGTTAGGTTTGGTTATTTTAGTTTTTGGAGGTTAGAGGTTTTTTAGGAGGAGGTTAGTTAGTTTTTGGGGGTTTGTTAAGGGGTTTGGAAAAAAGTTAGGTTTGGTTAGGTTAGGTTAGGGTTTTGGTTAGTTAGGTTAGGTTAGTTATTAGGGTTTGGGTTAGTTTGTTAGGGTTTGGTTAGGTTTGGTTGTTATTAGGGTTTGGTTAGTTTGGTTAGGTTAGGGTTTGGGTAGGTTAGGTTTAGTTTTAAAGGGTTTTTAGGTTTTGGTTTTGGTTAGGTTAGGTTGTTAGGTTAGGTTAGTTTTTTAGGTTAGGTTAGTTTTGGTTAGGGTTTGGTTAGGTTAGGTTAGGGTTTGGTTTTTGTTAGGTTAGTTAGGTTAGGTTTGGTTGGGTTTTGGGTTGGTTAGGGTTTGTTTTGGTTTTTTAGGTTAGGGAGGGTTTGGTTTTGGTTAGGTTTGGTTAGGGGTTTGGGTTTGTTATTAGGTTTGGTTAGGTTAGGTTTGGTTAGTTTAGTTAGTTAGGTTAGTTTTGGTTAGGGTTAGTTAGGTTAGTTAGTTTTGGTTATTTGGTTAGTTAGGTTTGGTTTTTTTTATTAGGGTTTGGTTGGGTTAGTTAGGTTAGGTTAGGGTTTGGTTAGGTTAGGTTAGTTAGTAGGTTAGGTTAGGGTTTGGGTTTGGTTATTAGGGTTTTAGGTTTTGTTTTAGGTTAGGTTTGGGTTTGGTTAGGTAGTTAGTTTGGGTTTGGTTAGTTAGGTTAGGTTAGGTTAGGGTTGGTTAGTTGGTTGGTTAGGGTTGGTAGGTTTTTGGTTAGGTTAGGGTTTGTTAGGGAGGTTAGGTTTTTTGGTTTAGGGAGGTAGGTTAGGTTTGGTTAGGGTTAGTTAGGTTAGGGTTTGGTTATTTAGGTTAGTTTGGTTAGGTTAGGGGTTTGGGTTTGGTTAGGTTGGTTAGGTTAGGTTTTTGGTTAGTTTTGGTTAGGTTAGTTGTTTGTTTGGTTGGGTTTGGTTTAGGTAGGTTTTTTAGGTTAGTTTTGGGTTAGGTTTGGTTAGGTTAGGTTAGGTTGGTTTGTTAGGGTTTAAAGGTTTTGGTTTGGTTAGTTAGGTTTTTAGTTGTTGTTAGGTTAAGGGTTTGTTAGGTTAGGTTAGGTTTAGGTTAGGTTAGGTTATTTAGGTTAGGTTAGGGTTTGTTAGGGTTTGGTTTGGTTAGTTAGGGTTAGGTTAGTTTTGTTAGGTTAGGTTAGGGTTTTAGGTTAGGTGGTATAGGTTTAGGGTTTGGTAGGTTTTTAGGTTAGGTTATTTGGTTGGTTTGGTTAGGTTTGTTTTGGTTGGTTAGGTTTGGTTAGGTTGTTAGGTTGGGTTTGTTAGGTTGGTTTTGGTTTTTTTGTTTTAGGGTTTGGGTTGGTTTTGGGTTTGGTTGGTAGGTTGGTTGGTTTTGGTTGGTTTTGGTTGGTTTAGGTTTTAGGTTGGTTGGTTAGGTTAGGTTAGTTGGGTTTTTTAGAGGTTGGTTGGGAGGTTTTTGGTTAGTTGGTTTGTTTTTTGGTTTTTTAGGGTTTTTGGTTTTTGGGTTTGGTTGGTTTAGGTTTTTTGGTTTAGGTTAGGTTGTTAGGTTTTGTTGGGTTTTGGGGTTGAAGGATGGGTTAGGTCGTTTGAATTCTGAACGGTCGGAAGGGGGTACGTTCGTTTTCGGTAGGTTCGGAAGGACGTCTTCTGTCGGTTTGTTTTTTGGAAGGTTTGGTACGGAAAGTTCTAGGGCGGTTTTTATCTACTCGCCGAATTAAATCTTCGAACGGTTCGGGTTAGGAAAAATCGTTCGGTAAAAAAAAAAAAAAAAAAAAAAAAAAAAAAAAAAAAAAAAGGTTAGTTAGGTTAGTTAGTTAGGTTCGGTTAGTTAGGTTAGTTAGGTTTAGTAGGTAAGGGTTATGTTAGGTTAGTAGGTTTAGGTTCGATAGGTTAGGTTAGTAGGTTAGGTTCGGCACGGTAGGTACGTATCTGTAACGGAAAGGAACTGAGTTACGGAATCAGTACGGATACGTTACGGAACGGATCGTACTTCGTAACTTTTCGAAATTAACGTGTAACTTAACTTAACGTAACTTAACGTACTTAACTAAACGTAACTTAACTATACTTAAACGTAACGTACTATCTTAACTTATCTGGATCGAAACGAACTGAGCTGAACGGAACGAAATGAAATCGTTACTTGAACGAACGTAAACTTAACTTAACTTAACGTAACTTAACCGGTAAAACGGAACGGAACTGAACTAATATTAACGTAACTGAACGAACTTAAACTAACGTAACTTAACTTAAGCTTAACCTGAAACTTAACTTACATATCTGTAACGGAAACGGAACTTAAACTTAACTTAACTTAACTGAACTTAACATGACGAACGTAACGAACTGAACGAACTTAACTTACACTTAACTGAACTTAACTGACTTAACTTAACTTAAATTACTTAACTTAACTTACGGAAACTTACTAACGTAACTTAACTGAACTGTACGGAACTGTAACGAATCGGAACTGAACGTATACGTAAACGTAACCGGAAATTGATCTAACTAAACTTAACTGAAACGTTACTTAACTTAACTTAACGTAACTTAACTTAACGAACGGAACGTAACGACGGATACTGAACGAACTAACCTTCAATCAGGAACCTAACTGTAACGGAACGTAACGAAATAACTTAAACTGAACTAACCTAACTTACTTCAACGGATCGGAACTTAACGGAACTGAACCTGGAACGGAACGAACGTAACAGTTGTGAACTAAATTAACTTGAACGTAACGTAACGAACTAACGTTACGTGAACTGTAACGAACGATCCGTAAATGATCGGAACGGAACGTGACGTAACGTAACTTAACGTAACTTACTGAAAATTAACTTAACTTAACGTAACTTAAAACTTAACTTCTATAAACTTAAACCTGAACTGAACTTAAAACTAACTTAACTGAACGAACTAACGTGGAAACGGTACGTAAACGGAACAGGTACGGAACGAACGGAACTGAACGTAACTTAAACTTGAACTGTAACTGAATGAAAGGAACGGTAACTGAACGTAACGTTAACGAACGTAACTTAACTGAAAACTTAACTTTAAACTTAACTTAACTTTACCTGTACGATCCGGAACGTATCGGAACGGTAACGGAACGGAACGTGAATACTGATCGTTACGGAACGTGTACGTAACGGAACGGAACGAACGAACGGAAACGGAAAGAACTGATCTTAACTGTTACGGAACGTTCTGTACGTGAACGAACAGGAACGAACTTATCGGAACTTAACGTAAACGGAACGTGACGGTAACGGTACTTGTTACCGAACTGAACGTCACCTGAACGGAACTTAAACTTAACTTACGGAATCTTAACTTAACGTAAACTGACTTAACTGAACGTTAACCTGTACGAACCGGAACGTAACTGAACGTAACTCGACAATTACTTACTTAACTACTGTATCGAAAACTTAACTGTAACGGTGAACTTAACAAACTTAACGTTATACAGAACCGACGAACGGTACTGAAACGTAACTTAACTTAACTGTAACTTAACGTACTTAACTAACGTGAAACTGTAACTTAACTTAACGGAAACGTACGATCGTTACCTGTTCCTAACTTAACGTAACTTAACGTTGAACTGACGGAACCTGAACGTACGGAACTAACGAATCGTGAACTGTTCGGATCTGAACGAAACGTAACGAACTTAACGTAACGTACTTAACTAACTTAACTGAACGGAACGGAACTGAACTGAACTGATCCGCTAACTGGAACGAACTTTAACGGAACGTAACTTAACGTAACGGAACTTAACCTGTACGTTACGGTAACGGATCGGAACGGAACGGATCGTAAATGGAACGAACTAACTTAATTTAACGTAACGGAACTGAACCGGGAACGGAACTGAACGGAACGGAACGTAACGATATGAACTTAAACGGTATGAACGAACCGAACGGCACGGAACTTAAACGTAACTAACGGAACTGAACTGAACTTACGAACGTTAAACGGTACTCTAACGGAAACGTTAAACGTAACTTAACTTAACGTAAATTAACTTAACTATAACTTAACTTAACTTGAACTGAAATTAACTAACTAACTTAACTGTCCTTAACGGAACTGAACGGTACGGTACGGAACGAACGGAAACTGAACGATATAAGGAACTTAACTGTAAAACCTGAACGGTTCGTACGTAACGGACTTTACGTGACGTGAAATGTTTAACTTAACTTAACTTAACTGAACTACTTTACGGAACGGAACTTAACGAACTAACTAACTAAGCAGTAACTAACTTAAACTAACGTAACGGTACGACGTAAGTTAATGTACCGTAACGTAACTTAACTTAACTTAACTAACGTAACTTAAACTTAACTTGAAACGAACTTTACTGAACGTGTAACTAACGGAAACGTATCGTGTTCGGAAAGTAACGGATCGTAACGGAACGATACGGAACGAACGGAACGTAAAGAACTGTAATCTGTACTGTACGTGTACTTAACTGTAAACGGATACTGAACTGAATCGGGAACGGAACTGTACGGACTGAACTGAACTTAACTTAACTACTTGAACGTAACTGAACTTACTTAACTGAACTTAACTTAACTTAACTTAACGGTACTGATTAAGGATCGGAACGAACGGATCGGTTCTTAACTGGAACTAACGGAACTGAACTTAACGGAACTTAACTGAACCTAAAGAACGGTTCGTAACGGAACGAATCGGAATAGAACGTACTTAACTTAACTTAACGGATACGGATCTTAACGTAAACGAACTTAACAGAACTGTACGGACGGAACTGTACGGATAACGAACTTAACGTTATCGGAAGGTACGTACTGGAACGGAACGAACTGATCGGAACTGACGTATCGTAATCGGTACGGAAACGGATAAAATATATTATAATCTATACGGAACGTAACTTAACGTAACTGAAACTTACTAACGACTATACGTATAGACGAGGACGGTAACGGATACTGTTCGGACGGACGGAACGTAACGTAACTGAAAACTGACGGAACTAACTTATACGTTTCGGAACGTAAACGAACGTGAAAATAACTGACTTAACTTAACGGAACGTAACTGAACTTAACGGTACTTAACGGACGGTAACGGTCGGTACGAAACAGTTTACGGAACCTTAACGGAAAGGTACGGTACGGTAAACGTACGGAACGGAACTGAACGGAACGGAACGTCGTATCGTAACTGACTGAACTGAAAGGATCGATAACGGATAAGGTTCGTATCGGAAAGGTACTTAACTGAACGTGTACGGCAACTGAACCAATCGTGTACTTAACGAACTTAACTGAACTACTGAACTGTACGAACTGAACTGAACTGAACTTAACTTAAATGTAACGTAAACTTACGACCGGTACGGAACAGGTACGGTACGGAACGGTTAACGTCGGATCGTTCAGAAATCGGAAGCTGAACGGAAAAGTACGATCTTAACTGAACTTTATGGTAACTGAATCGGAACGAACTAGAACTTAAGTTACTTAACTTAGACTAACGTTTAGATCGGAAACGGACAACATCGTTAACGCAACGGTTCGGTACGGAATCTGACGTATCTGAACGTAACCGAACTTAACGGAACTTTACTGTACTGAACTGATCTGAACTGAACTGAAACTGAATGAACTGAACGTAACCGGTACGATCGTGCAACGTAACGGTTCGGAACGGTACTGTACTGAACGATCGGAACGGATACGGAACGGTCTGAACGGATAATGGTACGGATATCGGTATCGGTCGGGTACTTAATCTTCAACTGTAACTGAACTTAACCTTAACTTAACTTACTGTACTGGAATCTTAACTATCTAGTAAGGTACGGTATCCGGAACTGAAACTTAACTTGAAACTGATTTACTTAAACTTAACTAACTTAACGATCTTATAAACGAATCTGATCGTACGGAACGGTAACGGAAACGTAACTTAACACTTACATAACGGTTACTGAACGGAACGAACGAAACTGTAACTGACTGAATACTTAACGGATACGAACTGTACTATCGGATCGGTTAACGGACGCTACGGTACGGTACGGTACGTAACGTAAACGTAACTGAACGTGAATGTACGAACTGAACGGTAACTTAACTAAACGGACTTAACGGACGGAACTTAAACGTAACTGAACGTAACTGAACTTTAACTAACTGAACTTTTCCCGTACTTAACGTATCCCTAACTTTACTTTACGTACGAACGTAACTGTATCGTGAACGAATCGGTCGGTACTGCACTTAACTTAACTGAAAAAGTCTCCCTCGACGCGCAGTGCCCGCTAGACACCACGATTAGCATAATTCACGAACCACTATAATCCACCATTACCCGTGCCATTCGAAATGGTCTTTGCATCGCTTAGTACATCAATATGCCATTATCAGGGTGTAAGCAAAGAACACAGAGTACACCCGAGAACCAAACGGATCGGATCGGTTCAGGTATAGGTCGGTAAGGATATCGGTTTAGGAATTAGGTAGGGTAAGGAATAGGATAGGATCGGTAAGGTATAGTATCGGATCGTAACTACTTAACGTGTAGGTAACGATACGGTTTCGGTTCGTTCGTAGTTCGGTTAAGGTTACGTACTGAAATGGTACGGTAAGGTACGGTTCGGATATTGAACGGTCGTTCGGATCGGTTAATGAACTTTTGGAAAGGAAAGTACTTGAACGGAACTGATCTGACGTTCAGTTACTTGTTCAGGTAACGGTTAGTTCTAGTTCGGATATTACGGAACGGATAGGTACGGTTAATGTAACGTGAACTGAATCGGAATCGGTTCGTTAGGTTCTGGTTCAGTTAGGTTATGCTCGAACGGTACGTACGGAACGGATAGTTCGTTCGGTATTCTGAATAGGTTCGGTATCGCTACGATAATGAAAGGAACGGAACGGTTAAGGTTAGTTCGGTCGGTAGGTTAGGATTCGGAATAAGGTATCGTTAACGGATACTTTTCGTACTGAACGGATCTGAACTGTAAGGTCGGTTCGGTATGGAATCCGTATTAATAGTTCGGAATAGTTCGGTAACTAACTGATTAACGGTTATTAAGGTAAGGTAGGTAACGTTACGGATCGGTACGTGAAAGGATCTGAACGTAACGATCGGTTGCGATACGTATCTGTACGGTACTCGGTATCGGAACGTATAGTTACGGAACGTAAACTTAACGGAAAGAACGGATCGGTTACGAATACCGGTACCGGAACTGAACCTGAACGTTACTGTTAATGATCGTAAATAGTACGATCGTATCGAAAGGAATCGGTAGGTTCTGGTTCCGGTACGAAAGGTCGAGATCGTTTCGGAATAAGGTAACGGTACGGAAACGGAACTTAACGTAACCTTTACTTAACGTAAACTTAACTTAACTTGACTGTACTGATCGGTACGGTACAGGAACGGAACGGATATTGTAACTAACGGTAACGTAACTGATAAGTACGGTAACCTTAACGTAACGGTATTAAATTAATGATCGGATCGACTGTTCTGATTCGTTACGGTAACGGAATCTGAACGGAACCTAATCGTTTACGGAAACTCGTTCGTACGGTATCGGAACGGAATAGTGTAAGGTACGGAACGTGAACTGATCGGAAAAGTATCGAACGGAACATGTTCGGTACGGTTCGGAACGGTTCGGAATCATACTTATCTTACGGTTAGGTAACGGACGGATCGGAACTGTTCGGAAAGGAACGTTACTTAACTGTACTGTATATCTGTACGAATACGGATCTGATCGTACGTAACTGTACGTGACTATACGTACTGATCTGATACGGAACTTACGTAAGTACCGATAGGAACGGAACTGAACTTCACTTAAACTGGAACTTAAGGAACTTAAGGAACGTACGTATACGTAAACTGAACTGAACGAAACTGAACGTACGCGAACGAGATCGGTAACGGTACGGAACGGAACGAAAATTAAACTTAACTTAACCGTGAACCTTTCAACTTAACTTACTGATCGGAAGTAACTCGGTCGGAACGTACGGTACGGATAGAACGGTACTGTTCTACGGAAACGGTACGAACGGAACGGAACATGAACGATCAGTTTCGGTACGGACTGGATATGTAACGGATCGGTCGTTACGTAACGGAACGGAACGAAAGGAACGGAACGGTTCGTACGTACTGAACTAACGGTTCGGTCGGAACGGTACGGACTGAACGATACGGATACGGCAACGGAACTGTACGGAATACGGAACGGAACGTACGTAAATCGGATCGTAAACATCTTAACTGATACTAACGAACTTAACGTACTGAAACGAACTTAACTTATACTTAACTTAATGCGTAACGAACGGAATGATACGTTCTGAACGGACGGAACGGTACGGAACGTACGGAACGGAACGTTTCGTAACCGGTACTACGAACTGTATCGGAACGTACGGATCTGAACTGAACGGTTCGGATATCGAATCTGATCGGATCGGTACGGAACGGTCTGAACTGAACTTAAATTAACTTTACGAACTTAACGAACTTAACTTAACTAACTAACTTACTGAACGTTTACGGAACGGTACGATACGGATCGGAACGTACTGAACTGACGTAACTGTAACAGGAACGTAACGGAACGTAACTGAACGGAACTGAACGAACTGTACAGAATCGATTCGGTACTGGAACGGATCGGATACGGTATGGTAACGGATCGGAACGTAAAGGAACTTAACTGAACGAACGTTCGGTAAGGAACGGAATACGTAGGATATCGGACGGAATCGGAACGGTCTTGAAACGTACGGCACGGTTCGTTCGTTACGGTACGGAACGTTCGAAACGGATCGGAATCGGACGGAACGGACGTCGGTAACGAAGGTAACGGAACGTTACGGAATCTGAACGGAACGTAAATTATAGGTACGGAAAGGAACTGTACGGAACGTAACTGAACAACTGAACGGAACGTAACGGTACGTAACGTATACGTAACGTAACGGTATCGTACGTATCTTATCGAATAGATACGGACTGGTACGGAACGTAACGGAAACGGAACGGACTGACTATCGGAATCACGGATCGGTCGGAAAGGAACGGAAAGGATACGATCGGAACGGTAACGTTTAGTAATACGAATACGGTATCGACAGGGAAACGTTAACTGTACGGAACGGATCGGAACGTATACGGTACGGATCGAACTGATACGTTTACCGGAACGGAACGGAACTGTACTGAACTGTAACTGAACGGAAACGTCAACGGAACGGATCTGATCGATAACGGTAACGGAACCTTAACTGAACTGTACGGAAGGTCGAAAGTGATAACGATAGATCGAACGGAAAGAACGATCGGGGGCGTATCGGAACGAACGGAACGTAACGGTTCGGAAGGTGTTTGTGTGGGTTGGTGTAGTGTGGGGTCGGTTCGGTCGAACGAAACTGATAGAAACGTAACCGGAACGGATCTGAACGGACGGTACCGTTACGGTATTCGGAACGAACGTACGTACGTACGTAACTTACGAAACGGTACGGAACGGTTCGGATACTTGACGTACGGAAAGATTCGACGAATGATACGATCGGACTGATCGAATCGAATCTGAATCTTTTCGATCGTAACGGGTAAGTAATCGGAAAGTAACGAACGGAACTGTAACGGATCTAACGCAAATTCGTCGGATCTGAACCGAACGGAACGAAATCTAATCTGAAACGAACCGGATCTGAACTTAACTGAAAGGTAAGGATCGGAACGGTACGTCGGTTCGGAAACGGAATCGAACGGTTCGTAAGGTCGGTACTTCGGTACGATAAAATTAACGGAACTAACGGAACGAACGGATATCGGTTCGTGATCGGTACGTACGGTACGGTACGTTTAGATCGCGATACTGAACGAAAGTTACTTAAAGGATCTGATACGATATCGTACGGTACGGAACGGATAACGATCGAAATGAACGAAACGATCGTTACGTACAGGAAATTAAATCGGAACGTAACGAACGTACGGAACTGATGGAACGGTCGGATAGAACGGTTCGGGATCGGTACGCTACGTACTGAACGGATCTGTACGGTACGGAAATGGAAGCGAACGGTACGGTACGGTAAAGGATACGGAACGGTAGGAAAGGAACGGAACTTAACTGAACTAACTGAACGAACGAACGAACTTAACGGAACTAACTAACTTACTAACGTAACTTAACTGAACTACGAACTTAACGGAAACTAACGGAACGGAACTAACTGAACGTGAACGAACTTTACGAACGTTAACGAACGGAACTTAACGGAACGTTAACTAACTGTAACTGTAACGGAACGAAACTGAACGACTTAACGTAACGTAACTTAACGGAACTTAACGTGAACTTAACGAACGGTACTGAACGTAACTTAAACTGAACTGAACTACTGAACGGATCGAACTTAACGACGAACGGAACGGAACGGAACGGAACTGAACTAACGAACGGAACGGAACTTAATTAACTGTACGTAACGAACGGAACGGAACGTATACGAACTGTAACGGTAACGGAACGGATACGGAACTGTAACTCATGTAACGGAAACTAACTGAACTAACGTGAACTACGGAACGTAACGTAACGAACGTAACGTAACGGAGAACTGAACTGAAACTTGAACTGAACGGAATACTGAACGAACTAACGAACGGGTAACTGTGAACGGTAACTTAACTTAACGTAACTGGAATCTTAACTTAACGAAACTGAACGGAACGAACTACGTAACGAATTATAGAACGGAACGGAACTAAAGTACTAAACGAACGAACGGAACGAACGAAACGTAATGAACTGAACGACAGTAACGGAACGGAACTTGAACGTAACGGAAGGAACTTACGGAACTAAACGAACTGAACTGAAGAACTACTAACGACGGAACGAACGTAACTTAACGTAACGAACGATACGAACGTAAACGGACGACGGAACTGTAACGAACGGAACTAACGAAACGACGAATACGAAAACGGATAACGTAACGGACGTATGTAACGGAACGTAACTCGAACGGTAACGAACTACTGAACTAACTTAACTGGAACGAACGGAACTGATAACGAACGTAACTGAACGGAACTAACGATGAACGTAACGTAACGAAACTTAACGATACTTACGAACTAACGGAACTAACGACGGAAGACTAACGAAACTTAGAACGGACTAACGAACGTAACTTAAGACGGAACGTAACGTTAACGAACTATAACGGAACGGAACGAACGGAACGAACTGAACGTAACGGAACGGAACGAAACTAACTATACAACTGAACGGACGAGGAGAGAAACGAACGAAGGAACGAACGAACGAACACGAACTACTACAACTAACTCGACTAACGGAACGAACGAGACGAAGAACGGAACAAAACAAGGAAGACGACACACGAACGAACGAACACAACTACAAGGACGGAAACGATAACACTAACTAACACGAACGAAGAACGGAACACAACGGACAACTTAACGTACAAGAACGACACGACAACGAACGGAGACTACACAATAACGACGAACTAACGACAACAACAAACGATAAACGTAAACAAACAACACAGTACAACCAACGACTACGACGGACGAAAGTACGAACGAACAACGAACTAAACTGAGAACTAAGGAACAACGAACACGAAAACACAACGACTAATAAACGGAACGGAACGAAGAACGAAACAACAACACGAACTAAAATACACAACGAATACGACAACAACTAACGAACAAACACGAACGACAACGACGACGGAACTAACTACACTAGGAACGGACGCGATCGAGACAGAGACAAACGTACAACTAAACTAACTTACAACCGACAACACGAACGACTAACGATCTACAATACAACCGACGAACAAGAGGAGACGACACGAACAACGTACGAACGACGCGACGACGATACTACGAACTACTAACTATACACTAGACGACGGCGACGAACGAACGGAACTGAAACTAACAACTTAACGCGAAATAACGAACGGAACGAACGACGAACGGAACGTAACTAACGAACTATCGTACAACTAACGAAAGAACAACTGTAACGAACGAACGGAACGAACGAACGAACGGACGAACGAACTAACGAACGGAACGTAACGTAACTAACGAACTGAACGTCGAACTAACAACGAACTACGAACGTGAACTAACGAACTAACTTAACTACGTAACTAACGGAACGTAACGGAACTGAACGAACGAACGAACGAACGGAACGGAACCGGAACAACGACGACTAACGAACGAACGGAACAACGGAGTGAACGCGAACGAACTAACGAACACGGAACGCTAACGAACGAACTAACGGAACGGAACTAACGAACTAACTAACTAACGGAACTAACGCGAACTAAAACTGAAGAACGGACGAACGAACGAACGAGACGTACGAACTACTAACGACCGGAAGAACGAACGAACGAACACGAACGAACGAACAACGAACGAACGACTAACTTAACTACGAACGGACGAACGAACGGAACGAACAACGGAACGAATAACAACGTACTACATACTAACAACACTAATACAACCGAAAACTTAACGACTAACGAACGAACGACGGAACGAACGAACGAACGAACTACTACGGAACGAACGAACGAGAACGAAATATCGTACGAAGAACTAACGGAAACATAACGAATGACGAACGACGACGACGAACGAGGAAGAACAACTGAACGTCAAAAACAACGAACGCGACGAACGAACGAATAACACACGAACGATTACGAAGACTAACGACGACGAACGAACGTAACGACAGGTGATAACAACGACGAACGAAGACGACGAAGACTAAACGACATAGAGACAACAACCCCCCCCCCCCCCCCCCCCCCCCCCCCCCCCCCCCCCCCCCCCCCCCCCCCCCCCCCCCCCCCCCCCCCCCCCCCCCCCCCCCCCCCCCCCCCCCCCCCCCCCCCCCCCCCCCCCCCCCCCCCCCCCCCCCCCCCCCCCCCCCCCCCCCCCCCCCCCCCCCCCCCCCCCCCCCCCCCCCCCCCCCAAAAAAAAAAAAAAAAAAAAAAAAAAAAAAAAAAAAAAAAAAAAAAAAAAAAAAAAAAAAAAAAAAAAAAAAAAAAAAAAAAAAAAAAAAAAAAAAAAAAAAAAAAAAAAAAAAAAAAAAAAAAAAAAAAAAAAAAAAAAAAAAAAAAAAAAAAAAAAAAAAAAAAAAAAAAAAAAAAAAAAAAAAAAAAAAAAAAAAAAAAAAAAAAAAAAAAAAAAAAAAAAAAAAAAAAAAAAAAAAAAAAAAAAAAAAAAAAAAAAAAAAAAAAAAAAAAAAAAAAAAAAAAAAAAAAAAAAAAAAAAAAAAAAAAAAAAAAAAAAAAAAAAAAAAAAAAAAAAAAAAAAATAACGAACTAAGAACGGAACGAACGAACGAACGTTAACTAACGTAACGAACGTAACTAACTTACAACGAATACGACGAACTAACTGAACGAACGTAAGAACGAACGAACGGAAACGAACGGAAC
>JAMCCL010000622.1:0-22576 GCA_024516035.1 Bactericera cockerelli
TTTCCCACATTTTATTTGATTTCATTTTTTTTTTTCCTTTTTTAATTATCGCCCTTTCGATTTATTCTATTCGTTTTGTGATATTCCGTAGAATTTTTCCCAAAAAGAAAAAAGTGTTTAAAATTGAAAGCCTGTGTGTAAAAAACATTTTTTTAAAGTTTTAACCTGCGGGGTTTGGGGTTTTCGGGTTTTGTACCTTTTTTTCTATGTTTTTTTTTTCTGTGTTTAAAAATGTTAAAAAAAAAACTGTTTAGTTCTTTTTGGGGGAAAAATTTTAAAAAAGAAAATGGAAATTTACTTTTGGGGTTTAAGAAATTTTTTATTTTCTTTTTTTGTTAATTTGGGGTAAAAATTTTCCTCTGCAAAGTTTATCTCTGTCTTTTTTTGAAAAACTTGTTGAAAAGGGTTTTTGAAAAAAGGGAAAGATGTTTTTTTTAAGGGTGGAAATTTGTTAGGTTTTATTTCAGGGACCCTCTTAAAAACACATTGTCTTTTTGTACCCCCAAAATACCACCTTTTTCAAACCATTGTTTTGTACCAAAATTTTTTTACCCATTTTTACCCCCCCCTTATCTTTTAATTGGGGATTATTGTCCTTTTTTACAAAGTAAAAAGTTTGGGTCGTCTACAAAACACCCTGTATTAAAAGGTTTGTTTTTTAAAAAGAAAAAATTTTCTGGACCGTAGCGCTTTGTTTTTTCCCCGAAAAAAACTCGACCTGAAAAACAAACAAAAAAAATTGTTTGGGGGAATTTTGCATGGCCCTTTAAAGGGGATGTTCTAGTAAATTTTTTTTTCTGGGATTTTTGCAGGTTTCTATGGTTGCAATGGGGGGCATGCAGGGCCCGAAAAAGGGGTTAAATTACCTAGTATGTTTCCGTTTTTTTTCTGTTTATTTTTGGGAAAAATTGGTTGTTCCTTGCGTTGATAAATTGTTTTGAACAGAAAATTTCCCCTTTTTTAAAAAGATATTTTCCTGTAAAATTTAAACAACTTGGGTCAGTAATAGGATAAAATTTCACAAAAATTTGGATTTTGGTTTTTTTATTTTGATTTTTGTGAATGGGGTGGGTGGGAATCAGTAGGGTGGTATTTTTCAAAAATTTGCGCATAAAAAACTTTTTGTTCCGGGTTTGGTGGGGAAAATTTTGGAAAAACATTTCAAAAACAGATATCAAAAATTTTTAAACCTTTAAAAATTCTTTTTTTCCCGGGCAAAATTCCCCCAAAATTTTTTCCAAAAGCATTTAAAATTTTGTTTTTTTTTCTTCTAATATTCCGTTTTCCCGAATCCGCAAACCCCTTTTTTCCCCACAAACCACATAGGAACGGGGAAAAAAGAAAAAAAAGGGGAAAAAAAGGGATATTTTTGTTTTGGGGAAGCCGCCGTTCTTTTTTCCCCAAATTTCCAAAGTGTTTGCAGAAAAGGGAAAATGGAAAGGCAGAAATGTTTTTACCCAAAATTAGGGAAAATTTCGGCGGGTTTTTTTAAATAGGGGTTTCCAGTCAAGATGCTCAGTGCTTTTGATGCGAAAAGGAAATTCGCCGCATCTTTTGTCAAAATTCAGCCATTTAGCCTGGTTTGGGAAAAAGGGGTTTTCTGTAATTTTTAAAAAAACCGAACGTAATTAAATGGCCCCCAAAAAAACCATTTGCTAAAGAAATTTGGCTAGAAAAATTGGGGGCCCTTTAAAGGAAGGGGTGTTCCCTTTAAAAAAAAATTGTTCTTTTTTTTTCCCTCATTATTTTTCTACATAAAGGGGGACGGTCCAGGGTGTTTTACATCATTTTTGGGTCAAGGAAAAGATGTTTCTTTTAAAAACACTACGTTTTGCTACCCCAGGCCCTAGCTATTGGTTTAAAAATCTCAAAAACTATTAATTGCCAAAATTTAGCTTTGGTCCCTTGTGATATAACCCAAGGGGGCCTTCCCGGACAATTCTTGTGAAACCCTTTTTAGAAAATGGTTGGAATGGAGGTAGCAAAAGATATAGCCCGAAAATTTGAAAATGTAATATTTATTTTTAAATTTTATCCCAAAAAGGGGCGGACTTGTTAAAAATGGAGGTTGGTGGTTTAAGCCCGGGTTTAAAGTTGTGTTAGTTAAAACAAGTTTGAGTTGTTGTGATATCCCTTTTAAAAGTTTATGAAAACAAATTGATAACTTTTGTTTTAAAAACCCCAAAATTTTTTTTTCCTGTGACCTTTTGGTTTTCTGTTTAACCCGATGGGGGGTGACGTCCTTCCCGAAGGAGGTTTCCCTTCCCGGAAAGGAAAGCTGTGGATTTTTTTAATTTAAATTTAAAAAGTTGGGGGTTTTTTTTGGGGGGACACCTCCCAAAAACTTTGTTTTGAGTCCTAGTGATAAGGGGCCCCCACTTTTTTTTTGATTTATTTTTTGCGTGTGAATTTGATAAGAAAATTTGGATAGCTGTTAAAAATTTAATTTAATGAACGAGACAAAAAAAATTTTCCGCGTTTTCTGGGTTTTTGAAGCTTGAAATTTTAAAAAAAAATTTAATTCCTTTTAAAATAATTTTTTTAAGGGAAATTTGGGCCCGAATTTGGCCCCTTGGGTGAGGAGATCACCATGGAACCAAAAATTCTATCCAGCTTTTAAATTTTTATTTTACACTTTTAAATTTTTTAAAATTTTCAAATTTTTAAATTTTTAAGATTTTTACTGAGTTATGGTTTTGTAATTTTTTTTAAATTGTGATTTTTTTTATTTTAAAATATTAAGGGTTTTGGATCTTGTAGTGTAAATTCTTTGTTGAAAATATTGTTTATATGTTTCATAATTTGATTTTAAAATTATTGATTGGGCTAAGGGAAACAATTCTTAACTTTAAAGGGTTTCCTTTTGTTCAAAAATGCTTGACCCTTTCACCCCTTGGCCCATATAAATTTCCCAAAGTTTATTGGGGGGGATTCAATAAAACAAACCCCTTAGTTAGTGTCAAAAGGGTGACTTTTGAAAAAATTGGAAAAGTCTGAAATCTAAGTTAAAAAAAATTAATTAAAGGGTTGAAATTACTATGTTTTTTGGGGGGGTCAACTGAGATTTTTTTACTATACCTTTAAATTTTTGGGGGCTGGTTTTGGGTATGGTGATTCCCTTTCCCTTTAAAATTTTTAAAAGCGAAAAAGTTGCTGCTTGGAATCAAAAAAAGGTAATTTTTTTGTTTGAAAAAGTAAAATGTAAACTTGGGGCCCCTGCAACTAAAGGGTTAGTTTTCCCTTTTGTGTAATTTAACAAACTGGTTTCTAATTACTAATGGGATGTTTTTTATAGCCAGAAATTTGTAGTGGTTTTATTTACTGGTTACAAAAATCCCGAGGAAACTTTTAGGGTGGGTGTACCAATTTTCATTCATTTTTTTTTATTTAAAAATTATTTTTTAATTTAAAGGAAAAACAATAGTGAGAACTCCCAAAACCCCACAAAAATGGTGATGTAAATAAGAAAGGGTGACAATTTTTCGTGTGAAGCATGACATCCCGAGATTTATTTTTTGATTTTCCCATGCCCCACTTTGGGTTCCCTGAAAAATGTTAAAAAAAAAGAAGGGTTTGAACTAGAAACCCCGAAAATTTATGTATAAAAATAAACATCTATTTAAGGTAAATCAAATTTTTGGTTTCTAAGAATTTTAAAAAAATTTTTTAAAAACTACCCTGTGTTTGCTGGTTAAACTGGGTTTCCTTTTGCAATTTCCCGTTTTAACCCGCATAAATTTTCTTTGGCAAACCTGAGAAAATTAAACCCCCGCATTCTTGCCTAACAAAAAACACCATGTCTTTCATCATTTTTGTTTCATTAAGCAAATTTTCTGAAAGTTTCATTAAAAATCTGCCAGAATTTGGGCCCCTTTGGGTTTTTAAAAAACATTTGAACCCCAAGGTTTTTTTACAATTTTAATTTGGTTTTAAAAGTTTAAAAAAAAAAAAACAAAAAATTTTTTTTTTTGGTTTTTTGGGTGGGGGTGTGTGTGTGTGTGGTGTGTGTGGTGGTGGTTGTGTGTGGGGGTGTGGTGGGGTTTGTGTGTGTTGGTGTGTGTTTTGGTGGGTGTGTGGGGTGTGTGTGGGGGGGTTTTGTGGGGTTTGGTTTTGTGTGGTGTGTGTGTGGGGGTGTGTGGGGGGTTGGTGGGGGGGGTGGGGTGTGGGGTGGTGGGGGTGTGTGGTGTGTGTGTGTGGTGTGTGTGGGGTGGGGTGTGGGGGTGTGTGTGTGTGTGTGGTGTGGGGTTGTGGTGTTTTGTGGGGTTGGTGTGGTTTTGGGGGGTTTTGTGGGGTGTGTGCGTGTGTGCGTGTGTGTGGTGTGTGTGGGTGTGTGTGGATGTGTGTTTGTGGTTGTGTGTGTGTGGGTGGGTGTGTGTGGGGGCTTTTGGTGTGTTTTTTGATGGGCTGGCAAGCGGGGGGTGAAACCCCGTGGGTAAAAATTTTCAAAAAACTTTTGTACCCCCTATGAAGGTGAGACGCAACGACTACTTCCAAGTTTTTTCTCCACTGTCGGCTACCATCGTTCACGAGGGACGCCACGCTTTGTTGATTAAATTTTGTACAAATTTTGAAAAAAGAAAAAAAATTCTAAAAAGGGGAAATTTAAAAGGGAAGTTTTTTTTAATACCTCTGTGGGCAAAAGTCCCCGATTGCGTTTTGTGAAAGATAGGGAAAAGGGGGGGACACTTACCAACGACTTAATTTTGATGTTGTTTTTTAATTCGCCCAAAATTTGGGTATTGATGTTGTCTTTTAAATTTTCCCCCCTAAAAAACTTTTGTTTCCCCTATGTTTGGGGATTTTTCACCCCATTTCGAAAACATCCGGGGGATGGCTGTTTGGTCCTAAAATGGCATCTTTGGGTAAAATGTACTAGGGAAAGGTGTCACAAAAATGGTTTAGCCCCCCAGTTTTGATTTTAGGGTTGGATCCGGGCCGAGTTTAAATAGCAAATTTCCAGTTTGTGTTTCAGGGAGCCCGGACCGATTTCGTTCTGGGGAGGTCTTTTGGCTTTGAGAGTTTAAAGTCTTTGTAGGAAAATCTTTAAAATTTTTGTTAATGTTATTTTTGTTTGAAAAAAATTGTTTTTTCCCAATTTTTGTTTTTTTAAAAAAAAAAAAAATATTGTTTGTTAAAAAAAAAAAATGTACCCCCTTTTGGCAGGTGAAAAGAAAACGACTTACCCCAAGTTGGTGGTTCTTTCGGTGGTTTAAAAGTGCCCACGCCCCATCGGGTTAAAAAAACCGCCCCGGGGCCCCTAAAACCCAATGGAAAAAAACCGTTTTTTCTCCCTGAACGGGCATCTCCCGGGGAAGGGGGCGAGGAGGTGGGCGGGTCCCTGAGCATGCAACCCAACCGAGGAAAAACCGGGGCCCTGGCTTCTCGCTGTCGTCTATTTCCCAAAAGGGGGGAGCTGAGCGAGTTGAACGGGGCAAAGGGCTACCGGATGCGTTGGGGCGACCCGATCTGTCTCCTGCCCTGTCCTAAACCCCCCCCAAAACCCTCCCCCCTCCCCCCCTCCCCGCCCCCACCCCCCCCCCTGTCCGGATACCCGTTTTTTTTTGTGTGAGGCAAAATAGGGGTTTTTTTAAAACCCATGCCTCTCTTTGGGACGATGGGGACTTTTTAAATTTATTTGTATTTAAAAAAAAAAAGATTTTAAAAATAAATTGTGGAAAGGAATTTTAATTTTAATTTAAGTGATGAATTAAATTTGTTGGCATAGTGGTATTTCGTTTGGAGTTAAAACCCCCTAAATAAAAAACTTTTTTATTTTAACAAAAAAAAAGTTCCAACAAAATTTAAATCTTTGAACTTTTTCAAATTTTTAAAAAATTTTACCTGAGAAAAACTTAAAAAAAGTAATTTTAAAAAGTTCTTTGGGTTATATTTAAAGATAGGGTTTTTTATTTTGATTTAAAAGTTTTTTTCTCTATTCTTTTTGCCCAAAATTTTTCAAAAAATGCCCCCCCTTTTCCCTGTCCTTAAATCAAAATTTTTTATTTTTACCCCCATTTTTAAACATTGTTTAATAATGTTGGTTTCCCTAATTTATTTTTATATTCCCCTCTTGCCCCCCCTATGTGGCCTCCCAGAAAAAAAAGGGTATCTTTTCAAAAGTCCAAGATCTGCGATAAAGGTTTTCTTTTTTTGGTTGGATGACGTTTATTTTTTTTAAGTTTTTTTTGAATTTTTAAAAATTAAAAAAAAATACCACTTTTAAAATTTTTTTAAAAAACCACTTGTGTTTGGAAAGGGTTTTTACTTTGAGAATCCACTAGCAACATTGAAGTACCCGGTTTTAAAAAAGGGGGAAATGCCCAAAGGGGCAAAGGTATCTTTTTCTGTTTCCCCATTGGCCCTTTTTTTTTTTTGTAGGGGTTTTATGGGCCCGATAGTAGTTAAAATTTCTGATTTGTAAAAACCCTTTTTTTTTTATGATTCAATTGGGTTTCCGTGTGAGTGTTGCATTTGAAAAAGAAGTATTTTAAAAATTTGGGGTTTTTGGGAAATTGGGGTTCTTTAATAATTTTTTCTTTTGAAAATTAAAGCAAAAGGGAAAAATACTATAACCCCCTGTTTGCAAAAAAATCCCGTGGAAAAGGGTTGGAAAAAGGAAAGGAAAGCTGAGAAACATTAGTCTGAAATTTTTTGCTTAAACGTTAGGGTCTGGGATAAAAAAATTTTTTAAAGGGGTTTATGTACTCGCAAAATTTTTTATTCTAATGTTTGTGTCAGAAATTTTTGAGAATTTTTTGAAGTTTGTTATTTCACGTCTATTGGTCAAAAAACGTTTTCCCCTAAACAAAGAAAATGATTTTTTATTCTTATTTTGTTATTTTTTGTGAATTTATTAAAAAAACCCAGCCCTTAAAATTTTTATAAGGGGGGATTAAAAAATTTCTTTCAGTTTTTGTAACCCCCTTCAACTTGAAAAATTCTTTTGGCTTTTTTATTTCCCCCAAATCACGGGTTTTCCCGCTTTCAGGTTTTTTTTTTTAAAACGATTTTTTTATTTGTATCAAATTTGTTTTGACCCCCAAACCGTTTTAAATTTAAAATTTTTCCCCTTTTTTTTTTTGAAAGTTCATAAATAAAAGTCTTTTTTTATTTTGTTTCGTTAACAAATTTTTTTGGTTTTTTAAAAAACCTAATTTTTTTTCAAAGGGTTTCCTTTTTTTTTTTTTGGGTTTTAAATGGGGGTTTCAAAATTTCTGGTCATATCACGACGGGGCTGTTACTTCATTTGTTGGGGAACTCACAAAACCTGCTACCCAAAAATTAAATTTAAACTCAAACCCCGAAAAATGGTTGGAACCCGGAAAGCTAGCATCATGAAGTCTTACCTCCCCTGAGCGGTTTCTTAAATTCAGGAAATTTTTACGAGAAACCGGTGCATTCAACGCCTAAGGACGCTGGCGGGGGGTTCCTTTGGTTGACAGTTAGAAGTTTTAAATTTTTATTTATTGGGTTTTTTTTGACTTTCGCGTATCCAACATTGAGGTCGCTTGGTGGGGGTTTTTAAAATTTTCTTGCTCTCGAAACCTGGTCAATGGTAAATTTTAAAAATCCTGAGGACTAAAAGATTTTTCTTTAAACCGAGGCCCATAAGTGGGCTGCTGCAAGACAAAATAGTTTCCCCTACATTAAAACTTTTCCCGTTGGAACCCCGTGGGACTGGTTTCGGGAAGAGGGCGGATGGTGTGGGGTTTTTTGCAAAGGGAGAGGGGGGCGTGAACTGTTGTGGGATGCGACCCTTTTTTTGCTAGCGAGAAACCCCCCAGAAAAAAGATGGGCCCTAGGGCCTGGGGTTTTTTTCTGAGAAAAGCTGCCCGCAAAAATCCCCCGAAGTAATCAAGGGGTCGAGATCGGCGCCCCTTCCCGGTGATTCTCGCTCGCATCAGTTCTTGATTCCCAAAATGTTTTAAAAAGCCATCGGAAGGGAAAAAAACGCTTTAGCATTCCCGAGGTTTCTTCCCCTCGGTTGCGAGTTTTGGGTTTTAAAAGTTTTTTTCTTTGATGTAGGGATATCTGTGCCCCTAAAAATTATTTGGGAAAAAGTTGTAGTGATTCATGTTTATTTTTTTTTACAATCCTTACCATCAAAAAAATTTTTGGGGGGAAAACCCCATTGTTTTGGGTTTTTTTTTTTTTTTTTTTTTAAAGTTTACTTTCAATTGGAAAGTTTCTTAATTTTGGGAATCCTTTTAGAAAAGGTGCATTGAACGCGCCATCGCCCCTTGGGAAAAATTACTTTTTAAATATGGGTTTGGGCCCAGTTTGATTGGGCGTCAAGGGGGGGTTTAAACGGGGAAAATGAGAAATTTTTGTTTTAAATTTAAAAAACAAAAGAAATGCTAGTGGTGGCTTCCCATAAAAAAAAAATCGTTGGGCTTTTTGCCGCTACTAGATGAACCTATTAAACATTTTCCTTGTTTTAAATGTTAAAAAATTTTTAAATTCTTTTTGCCCCCTCCGCTTGACGCTCCCATCGTTGCCTCGGCCTTAAAAAAATCCCTTTTTCGTTCACAGGGTCAAATTTTCTAGCGGAGTAAAAAAAGTTTTTTGGGTTTATCTTTTGGGAAATTTTGGGAAAGGGTAAATTTAAAAATAAATTTAATTGATTTTAATAGGAAATTGGGTTTTCTATTTTGTTGAATTTCATGGGTTCTATTGGTTTTTTTAAAAAATTTTCAAAGGGTTTCATTTATGTTACAAATTTATTGTCTCAGTCTAAAATTTCATAGTACAAAATATTTCACTAAAATTTTTATATTATGGTGAAGCTCTATTTTGGGTTTTTTAAATTTCATGGGTAATTTTTTTAAAAAAAAAGGGGGGATTTTAAAGGGTATATTAAAATTTTTTTAAAAAGAAAATAAAAAAACAAGAAATTTTCCCATCTTCATGGAGAGGGGAAAAATATTGTTTTGACAAATTGGGAAATTTTAACGGATAGGTTTAATTTTCTCAAAAACGGGGAGGGGGGGTTTGTGGAAAGGAAGAAAATTCTTGGAATTTTAAAAAGTAACGTTTGTTTTAAATGTCTTTTTAAAAAAGGGGGGAGACCCCCGGGTTTATTGCCCTTTTATTTCCTTAAAAATGGGAAAATTTTTTTATTTTTTTAGAAATCACCCCTTTTAGAAAACTTGAGTTTTGGGGTTTTTAAAAAAACAGTATAATATACGCTCAAAAAAGAAAAAAATCCAGAAATTTTTTCTTTTCCCCCCGAAATTTGAAAAGACCAGAGGTTTTAAGAAAAAAGACCGGAAATTTTGGAAAGGGGGAAATTTTAAAATTTTAAACGGTTTAGAGTCCTAAAAAAGTCACATGACGGAATCTCTGAGGGGGGTGGGGGAACCTCTTATCTTGGAACCCCAATCGAATTTCTCAATAAAAAGACTGGTTTTTTAAATTGGGTTTTCGTAAATTTCAATGGGATGGTGATAAACACGACCCGGGGGGGTTACCCCCCCTTCGAGGAAAATTTCCCCAAAATGCTACCCCCCACTAACCTAAACCCCGCCTGGGGTTTGGGGGGGGGGTGCCGTTCAGTTTCCGGGGTTTCTTTAATTGGCAGGTCAAAATTGCGATGTTATTTCTGTATAAACCCTTTTAATGAGTATAAGTAGTGCTTTTTTTTTGGGCCCGTCAGCGCAAAAACGGGGTTTCCCAAAAATGGGGTAAAACTCATACTTTTTTTATGCAATTGAAAACCTTCTGAAAAATTTTTATATTTAAAAAGAAGTTACATTTACTTCAAAAGCGCATGGAAATTTAATTTGGGGATGAAAAGGGAAAAAAAAAACTTTTGTTTTCCCCTCTCTTAGAAAAGGGAGAAAGAGTGTGTTTGGTAAGAATTTCCCTTTAGCCCAATTAAAGGGTTTCAAATTTTTTTTTCAGGAAAAAAATGTTGCAATAAAATAAATGTCTTTCCAAAAATTTTTTTAAAAAAGGAAAATTTATTTCCAATTTTTTATTCCCCTTTTTACTGAAAGGGATAAAATTTTCCCGGTTTTTTTCTTAGGGAAAATTTAGCTGATAAAAATTTTCCGGAAAGAATTGGACTTTCCTGATTTCAAAATTTTTTTTTGGGGTGTGTGGTGTGGTGTGGGTGTTGTTTTGTGTGTGTGTGTGTGTGTTTTGTGTGTGTGCAAATTTTGCATATTAGGGTCAGTTGCCGAAAAAATTCGTTAAAACGAAAAAAATTTTTTGGTATCTTTTCAAGTGTTTAAACCCCGAAATTCGAAATTGGCAAATGGTGCTTAAAAAAAGGATTTCCTTTCGAAAAAATTAATAGAATTTTTAAAAACGGGCTTTTATGTTTTTTTTTCCCTCTTTTCATTTAAATTTGAATTTTCAATTTTTTTTTCATAGGTACTTGATATTTCTAATTAAATATCCCCTTTTATTTTTTACGTACTTATAGAACAAAAAAAAATCTTCGGAATTATACCTGGAGTGTGGTGCGGGGAAATATTTAAATAGGGGGCTTTGTTTGATTGTCGCACAAGCTTGTTATTATGCCCAAAAGTTTAAAAAAAGCACCTCTTTATTTATTTTAGTAATTTTTATATTTTTTTAAAAGAGGAAGGGGCGCTATGCGCTTGGACGCCGGGGGGGGTTTCTTGGATCATTTTTTTTAATAAAAAAAAAAGGTTTTTTTTTTTTTAAAAAAATTTCTTCGAAAAGGGGGTTTAAAAAAAAATTAAGTTAAAAATATTTTTTTAAACACGTGGGAATGTCACAAATTTTCTCACCAAAAGGTAAACTTATTATTTGCTGGTTTGGGGCTTGAACCACCCACCTCAAGGTTAAAAAGTCCGGGGCCCTCATCGTGGCCCATGAGGTGGGGGTTTCCAAAAAAAATATTTCTTCGAGAGGTTTTTAATTAAAAATTTTCAAAAACTTTTTTTTATTAATTTTTGTTAAAAAGAAAGTCCCTGTTCACCTAGTTTTTTTTTTTAAATTTTGATGGTATTTGTTACAGTTTGCTTTAATGGTGGATTACAAAAAGGCCCAAAAAAATTTAAATTTAAAAATAATTTAAAAAATCCTAGTGGAAATTAACCAAATGGTTAAAAATTTTTTGGTGAAAGCATTTTCCAAACCACCCACCTCTTTTTAAGGGAAAATTTATAATCAGGATGAGAAAATTTTCGCAAATTTTGTGCCCCTTTTAAACCCTTTCCCCCCCAAATTATTTTTTTAGAAATCACCCCTGGGGTTGAACTACGGAACCCGGTTGAAAATTCGCATCCCTCATTGGGTATGAAAAAATTTTTTCCCGGGATCAACCCAAAAGGTTAGGAAACAGAATCACATTTACAGTGTTGGTGTACGGACTCGTGTGGTTTATTATCAAATGTTGAGCATTTGTATGGAGGTGATAGCTTCTGGTCTTGTAGTTTTCCCCGGGAGGTTTAAGTTGAGCGGAGGACCTGTCCAGTTTCCCCCGGAGTCCCGTTTTACACCTGCTCCCCAAATTCTCTGGCCCTTCCCCGGGTAGATTTTCAGGGGAGTGAAGAGGTTTGAAGAGTGCGTTCCGGCGGGGGTTTCAGCGTTTGACGCACTTTTGTAACCCCGTTCACGTCGAAAATTTTACGAAAAATTTGGCCCCGGCAGAGTTGGGGACTGGAACTGCAAAGGTGCTCATGAGCAAGCGGTGGAAGCGCACGCCCCGCTCCGGGAAACCCGGTGTGGCGTTGCCTCCGTCCGGCAGGAATGGGTCAGGGTTTATGAAAGGGAATCAGGTTTCAGGCGAAAATTGTCCAAATATATAAAAAACATTTTTTGGAAAAAGATTTTAAAAGTAACCAAAAATTTTAATTTTTTTTAAGGAAAAATGTGCCCCCCCCTTTTCCCGCCGGCGAGAAAGGGGGGGGGCCCCGTGAAAGGGGCTTGAGGGGGTCCCCCCTCCAAAACAGCCTAACCGGTTTTCACCATACAATTTTTGTAAAAACACTTCAGGGCCATTTCCCCCCAGGAAAATTACTTTTTCCCCTTTTCTGAAATTTTTCCCTTTTCTTGAATACTTTAATCTTAAATTTAATGTATAAATAAAAAAATATAAAAAATTTCCCTTTTTTTAAATTTGTGGGGAGGATTAATTCTTAAATTATTCAATATTATTTCCTTTTCCTTTTAATAAGTTATTTCCCGAATGGTGGTTTCCCCAAACCCCGGGACGAGGAAAATTTGCCCCGGGGGCTGAACCCAATGCCAAACCCCTCACCGGTTACCAGTTTTTGGATTTTGGTTTTTTTTGTTTTAAAAATTTTTTTTTTCACATTTTTTGATTTCATATTTTTAAAATTTGGCCATTTACGATCCTTGAAAATTTCCCTTTATCAGCTTACATACACATTGTCCCATAATCTTCTTCTTTTGACTTAAATTCCCATTAATTCCAAATAAAAAGCAGTATAAAATTATTTTTTAATTGGAATTAAAATGAATTATAAATAACATTTTTTTTTAAAAAAGGATAAAAACAATTTTATTTAGTTAAAAAGAAATTTTATAATTTTGGAAGTTGGTTTTTTGAAATTAAATTTAAAATACCTTGAAAAAGAGGAAAATATTTTCCAAAATTGGAATTAAAAATATGTTTACCTTTCAAAACAGAACCATTTATCTACCATTTTGGGGCACCATGTTATGGAAAAGAGGTAACCCTTTCAAATATGTTATTAAACAAAAAGTTCCCAATTTTACTTGCCAAATAAACAAAATTTAAAATTACTAATTGGTGAATTTTAGAATAACGTAACCAAATTAAAAAATTATTGTTAAAATTTTTTTTGATATAATTTATACCAAATAAATTTAAATTTTGTATTAAAAACAAATTGTTTTTTTATTCAAGATTTAAAATTTTTAAAAAAAAATTTACCACAAATAATTTATTTAAAGAAAAAGAAAAATAATAAAAAAAATTTTAAAACTTTCCTATTTTAGGGTTTTTGTTAAATTCTTCCACCTCTTACTAATATCCAAAATTAATTTGGTATAAAATTTAATATTTTTGATTTAAATAAAAAAAGGGAATTTTAAATTCTTAATGTTGGAAACTATTAAAGTTAATTTAAAAGTTTTTTTAAATTAAAAATTGGTAAAATTTAATGTATAAAAGTTTTACAACATTTTCCTTTTGATTCTAAATTAAATTAATCCAACAACCCCCAACCTGTAAAAATTGGGCCCTTTTTTCCAATTTCTAAAAACATTTTTTTTTACCCGGTTTAATTAATAAATGAACACATTCCCTTAAAAAATTAAAAAAATTCCTTTGGGTTTAATTTAACTATTTTTTTCATCAATATTTATCTTTCTTAATTGAATTCAATTTTTTTTCAGGGGCAAATTTATTATTTTTCTAGAACCTTTTTTTTTTTTTTTTTTCACATTAATTTGAAAAAAGGGAAAGTTTAATTTAATTTGGTGTACGAAAATGAAACTTTAGGATATGAATAATTTTTAATGGAATGTTTTTAGGGATAAACTTGGGGTTCCGTTTCCATTGTAATTTTTGTGGGTTTAATAATTTATGTCCCAAAATTACCATTTTAAAAACTGTTAAATTAAAAAATTTAAGGGGGGAGGGTTTTTAATTTGGTTGGGGGGGTTTTAAAAAACCTTTTTTTTTTTAAAATTTTAATTAATTAATTTATATAACTAGAATTTCAATCTTTAGGTTTTATTCTTTACATTTCAATTCCTTATGGGTTTTTAAACTCCCAAATTTTGTCTTCCATAATTTGCTTTTTTTTCATCCCCTTTTTTGGGTTCCATTGGTTTAATAGAAAATGAAATTTTAAAAAAATTTGGAATTATTTTTAAAAATTTCTGGACTTTAACAGTATGAAACCAAAAAATTTCTTGTTAAATCCCTTTTAAATTAAACCTTGTTAAAAGTAACTAATTTGGAAAAATAAAAACAAAATTTAAGCAATTTCCCTTCTTTAATTTTACTTGTATTAAATTTTTTCTGATTCCTTAAAAAAGTTGTTTTTTTTTTATGTGGTTTCCCTAACTAATACCTCAAAAATTTGTAAGTAAAAAATTTTAACCCCCCCCAAATTTATTCAACCAATTAATTTTAATTATTTTATTTTTATTTTAAAAGGTAACCCTTTTGAATAAATAATTTTGGTAATTAATTCCCCTAAATTAAAATTTTAAAAGTGTATTAATATTTTTAAAGGTAACTTTAAATTAAATTTTTAAACATTTAAAAAAATTAAATTTTTATAAAATGATTTAAAGTTTTACCTAAAATCTCTAAATTAAGTTTTTAATTAAAAAACAATTTAATAAAACATACATATTGCTTCAAAATTTTATGTTTTTTGTTTATGTCAATAATCTATAGGAATTTTAATGGTTTTTTCATTTGGTATTATTGAAATTAATTTTGTTAATTGAATTTTTTTTTAAATTTAATTTAAGGAATCGGGTTTTTTTCCGTTATTCAGATTTAATACCAAAATTTTAAAAAAAAAATAAAAAGGTGGTCCTTATCCAAGGGTTTGATTAAACCAAACTTTAAAATTATTAAAACCGTTTCCCTAAAAGGTTTCTGGGCAGCCGTTAAAATTTAGATGGCATCACTAAATTTGGGAATTTATAACATAAATGTTTTTGCAAATTATAATTTTCAACTAAACCGTTATAACCGGATGAACCCACCCAGTTAATTCCGTCTTTTTATTTATTAAAAAAATTTTAATTTCATTTTTCAAAACTTAACTTTGGTACTAATCCCCGAGTTTAAAATGGTGGGGGGCCCGGGGTATACAATTCTCTTAATGGAAAATTATTTGATGGAAACAACTTTGGGAGTTTCTTTTTGTAAAGATTTGGATTGAAAATTAATTTCACCCTTGAATGCCTTTTGTTTAAATTTTTGGAAAACCCAACTTTTTAAATGAAACCCCAATTTTAAGGGCCCTAAGTTTACTTATTACCCAAAAATTTGGTTTTTTTGATCTTCTTTAAAAAAACTAATTTTTATTTAGGCAAATGTTAAATTTTAAAAAGAATGGGGAATCCTCCGACAAAAGTTTCTGATTTCTTTAATTTATTAAATTTTTTTTGGGGTATTTGCCTTTTTTCTTAACTGGCCTTAATTAATTTTTTTAAAGTGCAACAAAATTTAATTCCTTTTTTTTTATTTTCCTTATCGGGGTTTTTGGATTGGAAAATTTGAGATTAAATAAAAAATCAATATAAAGGGGTTGAAAATTTGGTTGATTCCAGACGTTTTCACAAATTTAGGTTTTTTGAAATGTTTTTTTCCCCAAACCCCCAATTGGTAAAAAGCTTTTAATTTTGCACAATATTCTACCTTCCTTATAATAAAAATTAAATCTTTTGTAATTTTTAATTAACCCAAATTTGAAATTTACCAATAAATTTTAAAATGAAAAATTTCAACTCTTCACGGAAGGCCCTCTTCTCTTAATTTCCAAAAATTCGGTCATTGGTTTTAATTAATTTTGCCCCCATAACAACCAAGCTAATAATATAAATTTAATATATAATAATTTCTATGTCCAATAAATTTTTTTTTTTTTAATGATTTTTAAAAAAAACCTTTTTCATATTTTTTTTTAAATTCAAATTTATATGTTGTAGAGCCAATTTTTGTTTTTTAAAATTTTTTCCTTTTGATGAAAAGGGTAATAATTGGAAAACTTTAGAAAAAGTTTAAAAAAAAATTTAAGGGGGCTGAAATTAAAGCAAAGCCCAAACCTTTTCCCCAACATTTCAATTTAGACAGAAAATATATTGGAGAATGGATTTTTATTATAAAAAATAATATTTTAAAATAAATTTCCAATTTCTTTTCCTTCACTAAAATTACAGTTCTTTAGACTTTACAAGAAAAAACAAAATTTTAACTTCCGGTTTAATTTAATAATTTTGGTTAACGGGGTTAACTAATACTTTTCCTTTTTACAAATTTACAAATGAATAAAATTTGAAAAATATAAAAAAATTTTTAAATAAATTAAAAATGGAATTTGGGGGGTGAAAATCTTATTAAATTGCATGTGGAATTGATAGGAAATTTTGGATGTTCGGAATTTAGGTTTATGGCCGTTTTATTGGGTGTATAAAATTTTTAGGGAAATTTTTAATTTTTTTATGGATTTTAATAAAACTATTTTAATTAAATTTAACATAAAACCCTTTAAAAAATTTCTAAATTAATTCCCTTGGTATTCTTGGTAAAATCATTTTTTAAACCCAAATTCGATTTTTGGTTCTTAAACAAAAATAGGTGGAAACCATTAAAACTTTTTTCCCTCAAACTAAATTTACCAAACCCCTTGGGACCCATGCCTTAAGACCTGGCCCTTTAAAAAATTTTTAAACTTGCAATATTTTTGTTTAAATTTTAATTTTTGCCTTCTTTTTTAATCCTAAAAAAAAAAATTTAAAAATTTGTTTAAAAGTCCACAACTATGTAAAATTTAAAACATACTTTTTAAAATTTTAAAGTTATTTCTAAATTAAAGCCAAAAAAAAACATAATTGCGAAACCCCTCCGTTTAAAAATCTTTAAATCATTTGAAAGGTGCTTATAAAGTTTTAAATCCTTTAAAAGTTTTTTCAAATTTCTTTCGGAAAGTCAAGGTTAAAATTTTTAAATTTGGAAACCACAAATATGGTTGTCCACTTTAATTTTTTACCAAATTTTAAATTAAAAAAAATTGTGGTTTTTTCTGACCGGGGTAATTTTTCATTTAAAATGTAAATTTTATCTTTTTTAATTTGGTAGTTAATTACACAATTTTTAGGTCTTAAGTAAAAAAAAAATTTGGTTTTTTTGGTTTAACATATTTTAAGAGAATATTGCTTTAGGATTAAATTTAATACAAATTTTTAAAATAAATTTTTATCAATTTTTTAAATTTTGATAAGGTACAAGAAAATTTTATATTTATTACTTATAAGTTTGAATGTTGAAATTGGGATCGATAATATCTTTTCCATAAAGTTTATTTTGATTTTATAAAATTATTTTTTTAAATAAATTTAGGGGTTTCCCAAATTTTTTTCTTAACCTGAAATTTTCTTTAAATTTTCCTTTTATGTTAAACTTTAAAACCTTTTTTTGTCCCTTTGGGTTTTTAATTTAAATTTAAAAATTATTTAGTTTATAATTAAAAAAGGGAAAAATTTTCAAAATTTATAACCCTTCCCAAAAAATTTGAAATTTTAAGGGAAATTTTCCTGATAAATCAAATTAAAAATTTCTAAACATTTTTTCCAAATTTCATGAATGTTTAATATTTGTAATCTTTTTTTTAAAAACCTAATATTTCTTATAAAATTCTAAAAAAAATAGGTTTTTGAAAAAAACTTTCCCCCTTTTAAATTTACCTACTTTCATTTAAAAAAACTTTAAAAAATCTTAAATGTTGTGGAATAAATTAAATTTAATTGGCTTATAAAATTTTTTTTTCAAATTGTTTTTTTTTTAAAAATTTTAAAATTTATTAAGAGTTTAAAATTTTAAAAATTTTTTTTTTTTTAAATATGATAAATTTTAAAATCAATTTTTTCCGTTTTAAACGTCCTTAAAATTCCCAAATTTTAAACTCCCAAATTCCTGTTTTTCTTATGGAAAAACTTAATAAATGAAACACTAACCCTATGAAATTTCTTATTATTTAGAATTTAATAAAACCAAAATAAATTCAAGAAGAAAAAGATATTTTTGGAAAAGTATCAAAGTGGATTTTTGGCCCCCATAACACACTTTATTATATTTTTTACTTTTTTCTAAACAAATATTAAATAATAAAATGATGGGTTTGCAAAAATTAAATTTTTATTTTTTGGTTTTTAAAAAAACTTACAAGAAAATTTGGAACCTTATTTTCCGTCCGGGGATAAAAATTTTTCAATGAATTTTCAGGTTTTTTCATCCTTAAAAAAGAATGTGAATTTTTAATACCCGTTGTTTAACTGGGGAAAAATTTTTTTTTTTAAAATTTTGTATGGTTTTAAAAGTTTTTTTTTTTTTTTTAATTTGGGTTCACCTTTAAAATTTTTATAAATTAATGTTACCCCATTGAAACTAAAATCCCCCTTCCTTGGTTTAATTGGGTTTTACAGAACCCCTTCACCAATTGATTTTCGCTTAAAAATTTTATTTTTTTTTAAATATGAAATTTTTTTTTGAATTTATTTTTATGATTGAAGTTAGAATTTTTTTTATTTAAAACATTATAATCTTTAAAAAAAATATGACAACCCATAAAAATTCAAAATTTTTTAGTTTTGGAACCAAGATTAAACCTTTAATACCCTCAAAAGCTATAAAAGGGAATTCAACACCCTCCCGAAATTTGCCAACTGGAAGGGGGTCTAAAGTAGTTTCTTACTAGGAAAGCTTCTTAATTAAATTAAATATTATTCCCCCAAAAGTTTTTTTTAATATAGAGGGAACTTCGGAGCAATTCAAGCTTTAAACCCGTGAACCGGATTGAACCACCGTTTACATCCGGCCATGCTTAGTGAACTGACTCCAAAACAAAAAATTTGTTTAATTATCTGACTTTAAAACCAAATTCCCGGGGCCAAAAATTTTAGTGGAAAAAAAAAAAAACTGGGATGTTTTAAGGTTTTCACCCCGACTCGGAATAAAAAACGATCCCCCCCCTTTATTTAAATAAATCAAAAAAATTTTTAGAAATATAAACACCTTAAAAAAAAATTTTTTGGAAAAAATTTTTTTTTTATTTTTTTTTATTTAAGTTTGCCTCAATAAAAAAAAATTATAAACTAAAAAAGGAAAATTTTGACAATCCTAATTAAAATGTTAAATTGGTTTCCCCCAATTAGGCGTGAAATTGAGCCCTTTTTCCGGGCCCAAGGCCTTCCGGGAAATAAACACCCCAAATCAAACCCGGAAGGAATAATTGCCCTAAATGTTTCAAATAAAATTTTTTTTAAAAATTTCCTATTTAAAACTTAAGGACAACCCAAAAGCCTAATTTTTTTTATTTTTGTTCCCCAATTTCCCCGGGGTGTTAAAACCTGGCGGCCCGATTGAAGGTAGGGGGGTTGGGGGGTACGCAAAAGTCGGTCAATAATTTAAAAACCCTATTTTTTATGTTAAATAACCAAATCCCGAACCAAGAATTTATTAGGTTAAAAATCCAAAGGGAGGAAGTATGCCCAAGGTTTTCAACCCACGAAGAATCGGTTAAATTGGTTTATTGAAATAAAATATAAATTTAACTGTTATTAAAAAAATAAAAAAGTTTTAAAAACAAAAAATTTTTTTATATCCAAATTATTCTCCCTTTTGAAAAAAAAGTTTAAAACTTGTAGCAAAAAATCTAATTGTTCCAAACTTTGGATTTATTTTATTTAAATTTTTGATAATTTAAACGGGTAGGCGGGTGCCTAATTTTAATTAAAAATAGAAAAATTTATAAACCCCCTTTTGTTTTTATTGAAAAGTTTTTTTATTAATATAAAATTTTAGGAATTTTTAAAAAGGGGCAAAAAATAACAAGGAATTTATCCTTTACTTTTTAACTTTTTTTTTTTAATAATTAATTTTTTTTTAAAAATAAATTTATTTAATTACTATTTAAAAAAAATTATCACCCCCAAAATCCCCAAAAAACATCTGCGGGGCCCTAAATAGTTTGCCCCATTTCCCAAACGGCCCGAGGCCGTTTACCCTTAAAGCAGGGAGGGCCAGGTTCACAGGGGGGCCTCCCGGGCCGAAAAACGGGCTCCAATTTCCAAACTTCCGAAAAATTTTTTAAAAAAAACATTTGTTTTTATAAATTTTACAAATTATGATCCACAAAATTTTTGATTTCGGGCTTTACTAGAACCCTAAAAAATTTTTTTTCCCTTTATTTTTTATGACCCTTCCCCAAATTTCCTTTTAAAGCAGACCCTTTCACTCGTTTTTTTAACATAAAAAATAATTTTTAAATAATTTTCTTTTATATGTAATTTTTAAATATAATAATTTTTTTTATAGGTTTTTTAAAAATTTCCCTAAGTTAAAAAAGCAAAGGGGATAAAACTGGTTGTTGGGAACCTTTAAGAGTTAAAAATTAAATTTAATTAAAAAAATTTTGTAAAGGGAAAGGCAAAGCCAACGTTAAGTAGGCGATCCCCTTATTTAAGTCCTTATTTAAAATAAAGATAATCACCCTTCTCCCTCCCAGGCCTGCGGAATGGGGAGGACATTCCGACACGGCTCGTCGCCCCCAACATACGGGTAATTAAATTTCCTTTAAGTACAACCCCTTAAGCTAACCAATAATTTTTTAGAATATTTCTTTAAATTAGTTCAATTCAAACAAAATTTTTATTTATTGTTTTTTTTAAAATTTTTAATTTTTTGCTTACTTGTTTTGAAAACCTGCCAATTCCTTTTCAAAGACCCGGGTTTGACGTAAAATTTAATTAATTTAACAGTAAGTTTTTTTTATCTATGAATTAAATTGGAAGGGGGTTTTTTTGTTAAATAAATTTGAATTAGATCGTAACTCAAATGTTTTTCCCTTGTCAGTGGTAGCTAAGGTTTGTTCTGGTTAAAATTTTATTTTTATATTAAAATTTTTTAAATTTCGATTTTTAATAGGTTTTAAATTTCATATTCCCAAGGAAATTAGTAAAATTGATTAAAAGGGTGTTTAAATTTGTTAAAAGTATTTTATAAAGATTTATGTTTTAGAAATTTTTATGGGTTTTTATTTTTTTAAAGCCCTTTTTTTTTTTTTTCCCCAAACTAAAAAAAGAAATAGTATATAAAAGGTATGAATTTATGTTTTTTTTTTTAAAAAATAAAAAGTCATTAAAATAAAAATCCTTTTAGAAAATTTTGGGATTTTTTAAAACGTAATTTTAAATTTTTTTCATAATTATTTTGCTTTTTTTTCTTTTTTTTGGACCCAAAGAAGGTAAAAATTTAACAAATCTACAATTGTGGTAATGAATAATAGTAAAGGGAATTACCAATTCCCCATCATACAAAAAATTTTAACATGAACCAAAAACCGGGGGTATAAACTTTTAATTTATTTTTAACTATAATGTCATTTATCTGCAACCCCCAAAAGGGGTAATTAAACCCTTTTTTTTAAGTAAAACATATTTAAAAAATTTTTTTTTCACCATATTATTTTTTCTGACTCTTTTTTTTTTTTTTTGTGTTTAAAAAGAAAATTAAAAAAAAAAACAAAAAAAAAATTTTTTGCTATTGATGCCTATTTTTAAGGTGAAGAGTAATGTACCGAATTAAAACCCCCATACATACTACAAAAAAATCTTCACCAAATAGGGCCAGCCAAGTAATGACCGCGCCCCAGGCCACAAATCATTAAAATTTTAATTTTAAATTTTAAATCAAAAAAATTTAAATCGTCTTATTTAATTACTGCCCGTTTGGGGGCTATTAAATCCCTTATTCCAGCAGTAAGCCCAAGACATAAAAAGGGTGGAAAAAAAACCCCAAATGGGGGAAACTTTCATTTCCGCGGGTTTTTCGCCCCCCCCTGGAATCTCTGGATTTCACAAGTGCCGCCTTTTCCACTGACTACCGAACGACAATCATAGTACATGATTTAACAACATTTTTTCTATAAATTTAGAAAACCCTGATCCCGCAATTCTTAAATTTTCATATTTTTTTTTGAAGCAAACCTTTCTTAAAATGGTTTGGAAATTCCTTACATTAAAGTCAAAGGGAGTTGATTTTTTTAATTTCTTTTGTTTTTTTTGTATCATAAAAACAAAAATCTTATGAGTAAAATACCATATTGGGGTTTTTTTTTTTTTTTCTAAAATAAAAAATTTCTGTTTTACGTAAATAAAAATTTTGAATTTATGTTTAAATTGCGCTCGTTCTATTTATTAAGTTTTAACCAAACTATTTTATAAAAATTTTTTTGGCCCCCATTTCTGTGGGGGCCCCTTATTTCAAATAAATGTGAATTTGAACAAAAATTTTACTCCCTTTTCCCTAATTTGACATTTAAAAATGTGGTTTTAATAAATTAGGGTCATCATCATAAAATCACATGTTTGCATTTGGGCCACTAACTTTACCCATTTTTTTGTGCTGTTTTTCGAAACATCTAAAAAACAAAATAATAAAACCCGGGCATTTAGTTTAAAAAAAAAAATCAAATTGTAAAAAATTTCAGTCAAAGCTTCATGCTTTATCAGTCCTAAAATGGTAGGAGTTGCCCCTGGCCATACCCGCAACAGTTGGCGGGCATTATAACAAAGCCATGGGGTGGGGCAGTACGACTCCCATGGGCCCCGGCTAGGCCGCTCTTGACAGTAACACAGATACCACAATATCTAACGGGAACACAGAACCCACTATATCGGAAAAGGTAACCCCGATACCCACAATACGGAACAGGTAAGCACAAAACATAATCTGGAACAGGGAAACAAATACCTACAATTCTGGAAAAGGAAAAACCAATACCTACTATATCTGAACAGGTAACACAGAACACATATACTGGAACGGGGAAGCACAGATACCTACATATATCAACAGTAAGCACAGAAA
>JAMCCL010000623.1:0-22559 GCA_024516035.1 Bactericera cockerelli
TTTTTTTAAGTTTTTGCAATACATTCCCTACATTGCAATACATGTGTCTAAGTACATACAACGGGATATTTTTCAATTTTCAGATTTCGCGGGGAAAATGGTTTTTTTTGGGGCTCAGGGAAAAACCAAAGGCTAGGGAAAAAAATTTACATTTTTTTAATCTTAATCAAAATATAACCCCTACATTTAAACATGTGTCTAAGTACTATACAACGGGGTGATTTTTTCAATTTGCAGATTTCGCGGGGAAATATGGTTTTTCGGGGCTCAAAGGAAAAACCCCCAATTCTAGGAAAAATTTTTTTTACATTTTTTTAATCGTAGGCCAAAATACATCCAACGTGCAATACATTGTCTAAGTATAAGCAAAGAGATATTTTTCAAATTTTGCAGATTTCGCGGTGAAATAGTTTTTTTTTGGGGCTCACGGAAAAACCACAAGTGCAGAAAATTTATTTTACATTTTTTAATCTGTAGTCAAACTACATTTAAAAAATGTGCAAATACATTTCAATACTATAGCAACGGAAAGATTTTTTTAATTTTTTTCAGATTTCGCGGGAAAAAGGTTTTTCGGGTCAACGGGAAAAAACCCCAATGCTGGAAAATTTTTTACATTTTTGAATTTTAGGGCAAACTACTCCATACATGCAATCATGTGTCAATACTAAGCAACGGAGAATTTTTCAAATTTTTCAGATTTTGCGTAAATATGGTTTTTCGGGGCCAGGAAAAACCACAAGGGTAGGAAAATTTATTTTACTTTTTTTAATTTTAGTCAAACACATTTAAAATTTGCAATACATGGTCCTAAGTACATAGCAAAGGAGATATTTTTTAATTTTGCAGATTTCGCGTGAAATATTTTTTTTGGGTCCACGGAAAAACACAAAGGGTAGGAAAATTTATTTTTCATTTTGTAATCTTAGGTTTTAACAATCCATACATTTCATACAGTGTCTAAGTACTATAGCAAAAGGAGAGATTTTTCATTTTGCAATTTCGCGGGGAAATAGGGTTTTTTCGTTCACGGAAAAACCAAAGCTAGGGAAAATTTTTTACATTTTTTTAACTTAGGTCAAAATACATCATACTTGCAATACATTGTCAATACTATCAACGGGGATATTTTTCAATTTTGCGATTTCGCGGTGAAAAATGGTTTTTTTTGGGTCTCCGAAAAACCACAACTAGGGAAAATTTATTTACATTTTTTAATCTTAGGTCAAACTAATTTCCCTACTTGCAATACATGTTCTAATACTATAGCAACGGGGATGTTTTTTCAATTTTTCAGATTTTTGCGGGGAAATATTTTTTTTCGGGGCTCACGGAAAACCAAAGCTAGGGAAAAATTTTTTTTTACATTTTGTAAACTTAGGTCAAACTAATCCATAAGTCAATACATTGTCTAAGTATAACAACGGATGATTTTTCAATTTTGAGATTTCGCGGGGAAATATGGTTTTTCCGGTCTCACGGAAAACCACAATGCTGGAAAATTTTATTTACATTTTTTTTAATCGTAGGTTTAAAACACATCCCAAAAGTGAAACATGTGTCAATAATAAGCAACGGAAGATTTTTTCAAATTTTGCAGATTTCGCGTGAAAAATGGTTTTTCGGGTCCACGAAAACCACAATGCTAGAAAATTTATTTTACATTTTTGTAATCTGTAGGGCAAACTACATCCATACATGTGCAATACATGTGTCTAAGTACTATAGCAACGGAGATGATTTTTCAATTTTGCAGATTTCGCGGTGAAATATGGTTTTCGGGTCTCACGAAAAACCACAATGCTAGGAAAATTATTTTTACCCTTTTTGTAATCTGTAGGTCAAACTACATCCATACAAAGTGCAATACTGTGTCTAAGTACTATAGCAACGGAGATGATTTTTCAATTTTGCAGATTTCGCGGTGAAAAAATGGTTTTTTCGGGGCTCACGGAAAAACCACAATGCTAGGAAAATTTATTTTACATTTTTGTAATCTGTAGTCAAACTACATCCATAAATGGGGCAATACATGTGTCTAAGTACTATAGCAACGGAGATGATTTTTTCCAAATTTTTCAGATTTCGCGGTGAAATATGGTTTTTTCGGGTCTCACGGAAAAACGAACCAAAGCTAGGAAAATATATTTTACATTTTTGTAATCTGTTTGGTCAAACACATCCATACATGTGCAATACATTGTCTAAGTAACTAAGCAACCCGGGGATGATTTTCAATTTTTGCAGATTTCGCGTGAAATATGGTTTTTCGGGTCTCACGGGAAAAAACCACAAGTGCTAGGAAAATTTAATTTTTCATTTTTGTAATCTGTAGGTCAAACTACATCCATAAAATGTGCAAATACATTTCTAAGTACATGCAACGGAGATGTTTTTCAATTTTGCGATTTTGCGGTGAATATGGTTTTTTTTTGGTCTCACGGAAAAACCACAAGCAGGAAAATTTTATTTTACATTTTTTTTAATCGTAGGCAAACTACATCCATTTTTGTGCAAAACATGTTCTAAGTACTATACAACGAGATGATTTTTTCATTTTGCAGATTTCCGGTAAATATGGGTTTTTTGGTCCACGGAAAAACCACAATGCTAGAAAATTTAATTTTCATTTTTTTTAATTGTAGGTCAAACACTCCATACATGTGAAAAAAATTTTCAAGTACATACAACGGGGATGATTTTTCAATTTTGCAGATTTCGCGGGGAAAATATGGGGTTTTTTTTTGGGGCTCCCCCGGAAAACCCCAAGGCTGGAAAATTTATTTTACATTTTTTTAATTGTAGGTCAAACACATCCATACGTGCAATACATTGTTAAATACTATAGCAACGGAGAGAAAATTTTCAAATTTTTCAGATTTCCGGTGAAATATGGGTTTTTTGGGTCTCACGGAAAAAAAAGGGTAGAAAATTTTTTTTACATTTTGTAATCTTAGGGCAAACTACATCCCTCATGTGCAATACTGTGTCCAAGTATAAACAAAGGGGAATTATTTTCAATTTTTCAGATTTCGCGGTAAAAAATGGGGTTTTTTGGGGCTCACGAAAAACCCCCCAACTAGGAAAATTTTTTACATTTTTTTAATCTTTGGTCAAACTACTATACAGTCAATACATGGTCCAATACTATAGCAACGGAGATGATTTTTTCAATTTTTTCAGATTTCGCGGTGAAATAGGGTTTTTTTGGGGCTCACGGAAAAACCACAAGTGCTAGGAAAAATTAATTTACATTTTGAACTTAGGCCCAAACTAATCCATAATGTGAAAAACAGTTCCCAAACTAAAAGAAGAGATGATTTTTCAATTTTGCAAAATTCGCGGTGAAATATGGTTTTTCGGGTCCTCAAAGGAAAAACCACAAGTGCTAGGAAAATTTATTTTAACATTTTTGTAATTGTAGGTCAAACTACATCCATTTTTGTGCAATACATGTGTCTAAGTACTATAGCAACGGAGATGATTTTTCAATTTTGCAGATTTTCGCGGTGAAATATGGTTTTTTTTTGGGTCTCACGGAAAAACACAAGTGCTAGGAAAATTTAATTTACAATTTTTGTAAAACTGTAGGTCAAACTACATCCATACATGTGCAAAAACATGTGTCTAAGTACTATAGCAACGGAGATGAATTTTTTTAAATTTTCAGATTTCGCGGTGAAATATGGGTTTTTTTCCGGTCTCAAAGGAAAAACCAAAGGCTAGGAAAATTTATTTAAAATTTTTGTAATCTGTAGGTCAAACTACATCCATACATTGCAATACATGTGTCCCAAGTACTATAGCAACGGAGATGATTTTTCAATTTTGCAGATTTCGCGGTGAAATATGGTTTTTCGGGTCTCACGGAAAAACCACAGTGCTAGGAAAATTTATTTTACATTTTTTTTAATCTTAGGTCAAACTACTTCCATACATGTGCAATACATGTGTCTAAGTAAATATAGCAACGGGGATGATTTTTCAATTTTGCAGATTTCGCGTGAAATATGGTTTTTTTTTTTTTTGGGGCTCACGGAAAAACCCCCAATGCTAGGAAAATTTATTTTTCATTTTTGTAAACTGTAGGTCAACTACATCCATACATTGTGCAATACATGTGTCAAGTACTATAGCAACGGAGATGATTTTTCAATTTTGCAGATTTTCGCGGTAAATATGGTTTTTCGGGGCTCACGGAAAAACCACAAGTGCTAGGAAAATTATTTTACATTTTTTTTAATCTGTAGGTCAAAACTACATCCATACAGTGCAAAACATGTGTCTAAAATAATAAAGCAACGGAGATGAATTTTTTTAATTTTGCAGATTTCGCGGTGAAATATGGTTTTTTCGGGTCTCACGGAAAAACCACAATGCTAGGAAAATTTATTTTACATTTTTGTAATCTGTAGGTCAAACTACATCCATTACATGTGCAATAAAATTGTCTAAGTACTAAAAGCAACGGAGATATTTTTCAATTTTGCAGATTTCGCGGTGAAATATGGTTTTTCGGGTCTCACGGAAAAACAAACAAGTGCTAGGAAAATTTAATTTTACATTTTTGTAATCTGTAGGTCAACTCACCTACATGTGAAAAATGTTCAAGTACTTAGCAACGGGGGGATTTTCAATTTTGCAGATTTCGCGGTGAAATAGGTTTTTCGGGTCCACGGAAAAAACCCCAAGTGCTAGGAAAATTTATTTTACATTTTTGTAATCGAGGTAAAAAAAAATATACAAGTGCAATCTGTGTTAAGTATTAAAAAAAAGGAGATATTTTTCAATTTGCAGATTTCGCGGTGAAATATGGTTTTTTTTTTTTGGTCTCACGAAAAACCACAAGCTAGGAAAATTTTTTCTTTTTTTTAATCTGTAGGTCAAACTACTCCTACATGTGCAATACATGTGTTAAGACTATAGCAACGGAGGTTTTTCAATTTTGCAATTTGCGGGGGAAAAAAAGGTTTTTCGGGTTTACGGAAAACCACAATGCTAGGAAATTTATTTTACATTTTTTGTAATTTGGGGCCCAAAATACATCATACATGCAATACATGTGTCTAAGTACTATAGCAACGGAGATGATTTTTTTTAATTTTGCAGATTTCGCGGTGAAAATATGGTTTTTCGGGTCTCACGGAAAAACACAAGTGCTAGGGAAAATTTTTTTTTTACATTTTTTTAATCTGTAGGTCAAACTACATATACTTGCAATACATGTTCTAAGTATTAGCAACGGAGATGATTTTTCAATTTTTCAGATTTCCGGGAAAAAATTTTTTTGGGGGCTCACGGAAAAACACCCAAAAAAGGAAAAAATTTTTTTTACATTTTTTAATCTTAGGCAAACTACAATCATAAAGGCAAAACGGTCTAAGTACTATACAAACGGGGATGATTTTTTTAATTTTGCAGATTTCGCGGGGAAAAATTTGGTTTTTTTGGGTTCAAGGAAAAACCCCAAGTGCTAGGAAAATTTTTTTACATTTTTTTAATTTAAAAGGGCAAACTAACCATACAGGCCAAAACATGTGTCTAAGTATATGCAACGGGGAAAGATTTTTCAATTTTTTCAGATTTTTCCCGGGAAAAAATGGTTTTTCGGGTCTACGGAAAAACCACAAAGCCCCCCCCCCCCCCCCCCCCCCTTTTTTTTTTTTTTTTTTTTTTTTTTTTTTTTTTTTTTTTTTTTTTTTTTTTTTTTTTTTTTTTTTTTTTTTTTTTAATTTTGCAGATTTCGCGGTGAAATATGGTTTTTCGGGTCTCACGGAAAAACCACAATGCTAGGAAAAATTTATTTTACATTTTTGTAATCTTAAAGGTCAAACTAATCCATACATGTGGGAATACATGTGTCTAAGTAAATATAGCAAAAGGAGATGATTTTTTTAATTTTTTCAGATTTCGCGGTGAAAATTTGGTTTTTTCGGGTCTCACGGAAAAACCACAATTTCTAGGGAAAAAATTTTTTTACATTTTGTAATCTGTAGGTCAAACTACTCCATACATGTCAATACATTTCCCAAGTATAAGCAACGGAAATGATTTTTCAAATTTGCAGATTTTGCGGTGAAAAATGGTTTTTTCGGGGGTCACGGAAAAAAACCCCAATTTCTGGAAAATTTATTTTAAAATTTTGTAACTTAGGTCAAACTACATCCAACATGTGCAATACATGTTCTAAATAATAAAGCAACGGGATGAATTTTCAATTTTGCGAAATTTCGCGTGAAAAAAGGGTTTTTCGGGGCTCACGGAAAAAAAGACCCCAAACTAGGAAAATATATTTTACATTTTTTTTTAAAACTTTGGTCAAACTACATCCATACATTGCAATACTGTGTCTAAGTAATAAGCAAAAGGGGATATTTTTCAAATTTTTCAGATTTTGCGGTGAAATATGGTTTTTCGGGCTCACGGAAAAACCCCCAAGGCTAAAAAAATTAAATTTCTTTTTGTAATCTGTAGGTCAAACACAAAAAAAAAATAATGGAAAAACGTGTCTAAAATACTTACACGGAGATGATTTTTCAATTTTGCAAATTTTGCGGGGAAAAGGTTTTTTTTGGGTCTCACGGAAAAACCACAAGTCTAGGAAAAAATTTTTTTCATTTTTTTTAATCTGAGGCAAACTACATCAAAATGTGCAATACATGTGTCTAAGTACTATAGCAACGGAGATGATTTTTCAATTTTGCAGATTTTCGCGGGGAAATATGGTTTTTCGGGTCTCACGGAAAAAACCACAAAACTCGAAGCTAGGAAAATATATTTTACATTTTTGTAATCTGTAGGTCAAACTACATCCATACATGTGCAAATACATGTGTCTAAGTAATAAAGCAACGGAGATGATTTTTCAATTTTGCAGATTTCGCGGTGAAATATGGTTTTTTCGGGTCTCACGGAAAAACCACAAGTGCTAGGAAAATTTATTTTACATTTTTGTAATCTGTAGGTCAAACTACATCCATACATGTGCAATACATGTGTCTAAGTACTATAGCAACGGAGATGATTTTTCAATTTTGCAGATTTCGCGGTGAAATATGGTTTTTTCGGGTCTCACGGAAAAACACAATGCTAGGAAAATTTATTTTACATTTTTGTAATCTGTAGGTCAAACTACATCCATATTGTGCAATACATGTGTCTAAGTACTATAGCAACGGAGATGATTTTTCAATTTTGCAGATTTCGCGTGAAATATGGTTTTTCGGGGCCTCACGGAAAAACCACAAGTGCTAGGGAAAAATTTAATTTACATTTTTGTAATCTGTAGGTCAAACTACATCCAAACATGTGAAAACATGTGTCTAAGTACTTAGCAACGGAGATGATTTTCAATTTTTTCAGATTTCGCGGTGAAATATGGTTTTTTCGGGTCTCCACGGAAAAAACCAAAGTGCTAGGAAAATTTATTTTACATTTTTGTAATCTGTAGGTCAAACTACATCCATACATGTGCAATACATGTGTCTAAGTACTATAGCAACGGAGATGATTTTTCAATTTTGCAGATTTCGCGGTGAAATATGGTTTTTCGGGTCTCACGGAAAAACCACCAAGGCTAGGAAAATTTATTTTACATTTTTGTAATCTGTAGGTCAAACTACATCCATACATGTGCAAATACATGTGTCCCAAGTACTATAGCAACGGAGATGATTTTTCAATTTTGCAGATTTCCGCGGTGAAAAAATGGTTTTTTCGGGTCTCACGGAAAAACCACATGCAGGAAAATTTATTTTACATTTTTTTAATCTGAGGTCAAACTACATCCTACATTCAATACATGTGCTAAGTACTAACAACGAGATGATTTTTTTAATTTTTCGATTTTGCGGGGGAAATTGGTTTTTCGGGTCCCCACGGGAAAAAAAAACAAGCTAAAAAATTTTTTACATTTTTGTAATCTTTAGGTCAAAACACATCCTACATGTCAAAAACATGTTCAAATATAAGCAACGGGGATGATTTTCAATTTTGCAGATTTCGCGTAAATATGGGGGTTTCGGTCTCACGGAAAAAAACCCCAAAAATGCTAGGAAAATTTATTTTACATTTTTTAATCTGTATCAAACTAATATTTTCAGTCAAAACATGTGTCAAATACTTACTATAGCAACGGAGATGATTTTTCCAATTTTGCAGATTTCGCGGTGAAATATGGTTTTTCGGGTCTCACGGAAAAACCCACAATTGCTAGGAAAATTTATTTTACATTTTTGTAATCTTAGGTCAACTACATCCAACATGTGCAAATCCATTGTCTAAGTACTAAGCAACGGAGATGATTTTTCAATTTGCAGATTTCGCGGTGAAATATGGTTTTTCGGTCTCCGGAAAAACCACAATTCTAAATTAATTTACATTTTTGTAATCTGTAAGTCAAAACTACATATACTGGTAATACATTGTCTAGTACTAAGCAACGGAGATGATTTTCAATTTTGCAGATTTCGCGGTGAAAAATGGTTTTTCGGTACAACAAAACAAAACTAGAAATTATTTTCATTTTTGTAAACCCGGTAGTTCAAACTAACATCATAATGTGAATAAAATGAATAAACTGTAATAAAGCAACGGAAAATGATTTTTCAATTTAAACAGATATCCTGAAAATGGTTTTTTTTCCGGGTTCACGGAAAAACCACAAGTGCTGGAAAATTTATTTTCCCTTTTTGTAAAAATTGTAGGTCAAACTACATCCATACATGTGCAAACATGTGTCAAGTAATAAAGCAAGAGTGATTTTTCCAAAATTGCATTATTGTTTCCCGGGGAAAATATGGTTTTTTTCGGTCTCACGGATAAAAAAGACCAGAAGTAGGAAAAATATTTTAAATTTTTTTAATCCTGTAAGGTCAACTACATTCCATTTCATTTTGCAATACATGTGTCTTTAAAATATAGCAACGGAGAATGATTTTTTTCAATTTTGGTAGAAAATTCGTGAAAATTGGTTTTCGAGTCTCATTTTAAAAAACCACAAAGTGGCTAGGAAAATTTAATTTACATTTTTGGTAATTCTGTAGGTCAAACTAACATTATTCAATACAATGTGGGCAGTACTAATAAGCAACCGGAAGGATTTTTAATTTTAGATTTCGCGTGAAATATGGTTTTTTTCGGGTCTACGGAAAACCCAAGTGTAAAAAATTAATTTCTTTTTGTAATCTGAGGCAACTACATCCATACAAGGGAATACATGTTCAATACTATAGCAAGGAGAGATTTTTCAAAATTTTTAAAATTTGGTAAAATATGTTTTTTGGGTCAAAAAAACCAAAGTGTGGAAAATTTTTTCTTTTGTAATTGGTCAAATAATTTATACCATTGCAATAAAATGTGGTCTAAGTACTATACAACGGAGATGATTTTTCATATTTGTTTTCCCCCGAATTTCCCGGGTGAAATAAAGGTTTTTGGGTTCACGGGAAAAACACCAATGCTAGGAAAATTTATTTTACATTTTTGTAATCTGTAGGTCAAACTACATCCATACATGTGCAAAAACATGTGTCTAATAAATATAGCAACGGAGATGATTTTTCAATTTTGCAGATTTCGCGGTGAAATATGGTTTTTTCGGTCTCACGGAAAAACACCAATGCTAGGAAATTAATTTACATTTTTGAATCTGTAGGGCAACTACTTTCCCTACATGTGAATAATGTGTTAAGTACTTACAACGGAGATTTATTTTTCATTTTGCAGATTTCGCGGTGAAAATGTTTTTTCGGTTCTCACGGAAAAACCACAAGTGCTAGAAAATTATTACATTTTTGTATCTTAGGTCAAACTACATCCATACATGTGCAATACATGGTAAGTAATTAAACAACGAGATGATTTTTCATTTTGCAGATTTTCGCGGTGAAATATGGTTTTTGGTCTCACGGAAAAAACAGTGCTAGGAAAATTTTTACATTTTGTAATCTTAGTCAAACTAATCCATAAATTGCAATCATGCTAAGTCTATGCAACGGAGATGATTTTCATTTGCGTTTCGCGTGAAATATGGTTTTTCGGCCCCCCAAAACCAATGAGAAAATTTATTTTACATTTGTAACTGTAGGTCAACCATCCATACTGTCAATACATGTGTCAAGTACATAGCAACGAGATATTTTTCATTTGCCGTTTCGCGGTGAATATGGTTTTTCGGTAGGAAAAAACAATTGCTAGGAAAATTATTTTATTTATCTTGTAACTAATCCATAATGTGCAACTTCTAATAAACAAGAATGTTTAATTTGAATTCCTAAAAAGGTTTTTTGGGTCTCACGGAAAAACAAATTGCTAGAAATTTTTTACTTTTTGTTTGTGTAATAATCCTAATCTTGTTGTACAAGCACGGAGATATTTTTCAAATTTGCGATTTTCCGGTGAATTGGTTTTTCCGGTCCAAAAAAACCACAAGGCTAGGAAAATTTATTTACTTTTGTAACTGTAGGTCAAACTACATCATCAGTGCAATCTGTGTCTAAGACTAAAAGCCGAGATGATTTTTAATTTGCAGATTCGCGGTGAATAGGTTTTTCGGCCCCCCACGAAAACCACAAGGCAGAAAATTTATTTTCATTTTTGTAATCTTAGGTCAAACTAATCCAACATGTGCAATACATGTGTCTAAGACTATAGCACGAGATGATTTTCATTTTGAGATTTCGCGGGAAATATGGTTTTTTGGGTCTCACGGAAAAACCACATTTCTAGAAAATTTATTTACATTTTTGTAATTTAGGGCAAACTCATCCATACAAGTGCAATACATGTGTCTAAGTTACTATAGCAGGAGATGATTTTCAATTTGCAGATTTCGCGGGGAAATATGTTTTTCGGGTCTCACGGCACAATCAAATTTTTTTTTTAATTAAAACTAAAAAAATAATGTTCAAACTAAAACAATATTTCTTGCAATTTCGCGGAATATGTTATTCTTAGGAAAAAACATGCTGAAATTTATTTACATTTTTAATCTGTAGGTAACTAATCCATACATGTTACTGTTCTATCTAAGCAACGGATGATTTTTCAATTTGCAGATTTGCGGTGAAATATGGGTTTTTTTCGGGTCTCCGAAAAAAAAATTGCTAGAAAAATTTACAATTTTTTAATCTGTAGGTCAAATCATCCTCAGTGAATCATGTGCTAGTCATAGAACGAGATATTTTAAATTTTCAACGGGTGAATTGGTTTTTCGGGTCAGAAACCAGGTGAAAAATTTTTTTAATTTTGAAACGGAGTTACATCCTAGTGCAAATATGCTAATCATAGCACGGAGAATTTTTCAATTTTCAACTGAAAATGGTTTTTGGCTACAAACAGATAAATTAATTACTTTTTGTTCTGTAGGTCAAACTACTCCTTATGTGCAAACATGTTCTAAGTACTAGCAACGGAGATGATTTTCATTTTGCGATTTCGCGGTAAATATGGTTTGGGTCTCACGAAAAACCACAAGGGTAGAAATTATTACTTTTGAACTTAGGTCAACACTCATACATGTGCAATACATGTGTCTAAGTACATGCAACGAATGATTTTTCAATTTGAGATCGCGTTGAAATATTTTTTCGGGTCTCACGAAAAACCACAAGTGCTAGGAATTTAATTAATTTTTGTAATCTTAGTCAACTATATCCATACATTGCAATACATGTTCAAGTATATACAACGAGATGTTTTTCAATTTTGCAGATTTGCGGTGAAATAGGTTTTGGGTCTCACGGAAAAACCAAATTGCTAGGAAAATTTATTTTACATTTTGTAATCTGAGTCAAACACATCCTAAGTGCAACATGTGTCTAAGTACTATAGCAACGAGATGATTTTTCATTTCGATTTCGCGGTGAATATGGTTTTGGGGGGGGGGGGGGGGGGGGGGGGGGGGGGGGGGGGGGGGGGGGGGGGGGGGGGGGGGGGTTTTTTTTTTTTTTTTTTTTTTTTTTTTTTTTTTTTTTTTTTTTTTTTTTTTTTTTTTTTTTTTTTTTTTTTTTTTTTTTTTTTTTTTTTTTTTTTTTTTTTTTTTTTTTTTTTTTTTTTTTTTTTTTTTTTTTTTTTTTTTTTTTTTTAATCTTAGGTCAAACTAAATCCATAAAAGTGCAATACATGTGTCAAGTACTATACAAAAGGAGATGATTTTTTTAATTTTTGCAGATTTCGCGGTGAAAAATGGTTTTTCGGGGCTCACGGAAAAAACCCAAAGCTAGGAAAAAATATTTACATTTTTTTTAACTTAGGTCAAACTACATCCTACATTCAAAACAGTGTCAAGTAAAGCAACGGAATGATTTTTTAATTTTGCAGATTTCGCGTGAAAAATGGGGTTTTTTTTTGGGGCCCCACGAAAACCCAAGGGTAGGAAAATTATTTTTCATTTTTGTAATCTTAGGGCAAACTAATCCAAAATGTGCAATACATGTGTCTAAGTAATAAAGCAACGGAGATGATTTTTTTAATTTTGGGAAAATTTCGCGGGGAAATATGGTTTTTTCGGGGCTCACGAAAAAACCCCAAGGGGGGGAAAATTTTTTTACATTTTTTTAATCTGAGGTCAAACAATCCAACAGTGCAAAACATTTGTCCAAGTAATAAAGCAAAAGGAGATATTTTTTTAATTTTGCGATTTCGCGGTGAAAATGGTTTTTCGGTCTCACGGAAAAACCAAAGCTAGGAAAATTATTTTACATTTTTGTAACTGTAGGGGAAAATACATCCATAATGTGCAATACATGTGTCTAAAAAATAAACAACGGAGATGATTTTTTATTTTTGCAGATTTCGCGGGGAAAATGGTTTTTTCGGGGCCACGGGAAAAAACCCAAAGCGAAAATTTTAAATTTTTTCATTTTTTTTAATCTGTAGGTCAAACTACATCCATATTTTTCAATACATGTGTCAAGAAAAAAGCAAAGGGGAAAATTTTTCAATTTTGCAGATTTCGCGGTGAAATATGGTTTTTTTGGGGGCTCAGGAAAAAACCCCAATCAGGAAAATTAATTTACATTTTTGTAATCGTAGGTCAAACTACACCATCATGTGAAAAAAATGTTCTAAGTAATAGCAACGAATATTTTTCAAATTTTTCAATTTTGCGGTGAAATATGGTTTTCGGGTCTCACGGAAAAACACAAGGGTAGGAAAATTTTATTTTACATTTTTTTAATCTGTAGGTCAAACTACATCCCTACATGTCAATACATGTGTCTAAGTAATAAACAACGGGGATGATTTTTTAATTTTTCAGATTTTGCGTGAAATATGGTTTTTTCGGGTCTCACGGGAAAAAACCCCAATGCTAGGAAAATTTAAATTTTTCATTTTTGTAATCTGTAGGTCAAACTACATCCATACATGTGCAAAAAACATGTGTCTAAGTACTAAAAGCAACGGGGATGATTTTTCAATTTTGCAGATTTCGCGGTGAAATATGGTTTTTTCGGTCTCACGGAAAAACCACAATGCAGGAAAATTTATTTTACATTTTTGTAATCTGTAGGTCAAACTACATCCATACATGTGCAATACATGTGTCCTAAGTACTATAGCAACGGAGATGATTTTTCAATTTTGCAGATTTCGCGGTGAAATATGGTTTTTCGGGTCTCACGGAAAAAACCACCAAGTGCTAGGAAAATTTATTTTACATTTTTGTAATCTGTAGGTCAAACTACATCCATAACATGTGCAATACATGTGTCTAAGTACTATAGCAACGAGATGATTTTATATTTGCAGATTTCGCGTGAAATATGGTTTTCGGTCTCACGGAAAAACCACAAGTGCTAGGAAAATTATTTCATTTTTGTAATCTGTAGTCAACTACATCCATATTTTGAATACATTGTCTAGTACTATACAACGGAGATGAATTTCAATTTTGCAATTTCGGTGAAATATGGTTTTCGGGTCTCACGGAAAAACCACAAGTGCTAGAAAATTTATTTTACATTTTTTAATCTTGGTAATCCCGTGAATACTGGTCGTACTATGCAACGGAGATGATTTTCAATTTTGCAAATTCGCGGTGAAAGGTTTTTCGGGTCCACGGAAAAACACAAGTGCTAGAAAATTATTTACATTTTGTAACTGTAGTCAAACTACACCAACTGTGAAAAGGTCCAATACTATAGCAACGGAGTGAAATTTTCAATTTTGCAGATTCGCGGTGAATATGTTTTTCGGTCTCACGAAAAACCACAAGGTAGAAATTATTTACATTTTAACTTAGTAACTACATCCATATGTGGAATCATGGTCAAGACTATAGCAAACGGAGATGATTTTTCAATTTTGCAGATTTCGCGTGAAATATGGTTTTTCGGGCTCTACGGAAAAACACCAAGCTAGGAAAATCTAATTTTACATTTTTTGTAATCTGTAGGGCAAACTACATCCATACATGTGCAATACATGTGTCTAAGTACTATAGCAACGGAGATGATTTTTCATTTGCAGATTTCGCGGTGAAATATGGTTTTTTTTCCGGGTCTCACGGAAAAAACCACAAGTGCTAGGAAAATTTATTTTACATTTTTGTAATCTGTAGGTCAAAACTAACACCATACATGTGCAATACATGTGTCCTAAGTACTATAGCAACGAGATGATTTTTCAATTTTGCAGATTTCGCGGTAAATATGGTTTTTTTCGGGTCTCACGGGAAAAACCACAAGTGCTAGAAAATTTATTTTACATTTTGAACAGGAAACACATCCCTACTGTGAAAAATGTTTCCAAAGTCTACTATATGCAACGGGCCAGTCGAATGCATATCTGTCAGCATCTGTCTTAGCATAATGCACTCATGCTTCGCTCGGTGGTAACTCTCATGGATATTTTCTTTGCGGATCGTCACTGTGTAAAGATAGATACGTATCATAATGATGTGTAGCGACCAATTATCTTCTAACATTAGATAATCTCTAATCACTCACTCAGTCTGATGACTTATCATCCTAGCTTCATGCTGCCGAATCTCCATCGTCTGCTTCTACAGCAACGTAAGAATCGATGCCTAGATGTACTGTCTCTGTTCTTTACGTGATAGATCTCGTCCCAACCCCAACCACCCCTCCCCCCCCCCCCCTCTCCCCGCCGCGCCGATCGGGCATCTTCCTGCAGTGTAACTCTGCTGAGTATGCCTTAGCGAGAGACTGCTGCTCACGGATACAAAACGACCGAAAGCTACGGAAAACTATATTTTCATTTTTAGTAATCTGGTAGTCAAAAATACATCCATACAGTGTCGCAATACACTGTCCCGTCATACGTCACCGTGATATGCAACGGACGCTCGCGACTTTGTTCAGAGAACTACTTCGGACTTTCGCTCCGATGCTGGACTATATCGGGTTTCTTAGTCAAGAGCTGCTGTGTCGACAGTCGACAGTTGACAAACAGGCAAACACAACACATCATAAGTTGCTAGAACAAGACATTTATACTTAGCAGTCTCTCAGCTGCGTCCTCGCCCGACGACGTATGGCGGTCACATAACTCGACATCACACACTAGCGGATGATGCATAAGCCGACATACATGTTTGTGAAGTGTACCTTATGAGGTACATAGTAGCTACTCGGGTGCTAGCTCGGGGTTAATCAGAATGACATTTTTCAGAATTTTCGTCTGAGATTTTGTCTCTAGAGCTTTTATAATTAATCGTATTTTTGTGTGTGTGCAAAGATTATATAGATAGATGCCAATACTATGGGAGAGCAGTGATATATTCGTGGTAAATACTAGAGGCAAAGAATAACACCACATCTCGCTAGCTCGCTAGAAAGAATGATGATGATTAGAACGATATTTTGTATCTTTGAGTCTCAAGACTTACTAGCAACTTCTATATTATGTAGTCAAGAATACTCAATTAGTGTGTCTTCCACACCTTGGCCTAAAGTACAATCACCGCAAACGCGACGCAAGCACTCCCGATTGGTTGTTTTTGATACTGTTAGCTAGATGTTAGACGGTAGAACAAATAGGGTTGATTATCTGGGTGCTCTACATCATGGGTTTGATCATCAAGACTCCTAGATTAGTGCTATGCGAAGTATAGTTTAGTTTACATTTTTGTAATCTGTAGTTGTTCAACTAATAATTATATGTGTTATGTGTATGACATTGAAATTGTTTTGGTAAACTTAAGTTCATATGGTAGAACTGTCCGTAGATTATATTTATGTATTTATTACATCATTGGAGTCGCAAATATACGATGATGTGCACTAATGTACATTCCACCATCCACCCCCCCCCCCCCCCCCCACCCCCCCCCCCCCCCCCCAATATTATTGTATAGAGTAACACACTCAGCGGTACAGCCACTTATACGTATAATCTCGTAATTTTGCGCAGTAGATGTCTGCTTAATTAGTGTGTATTAATCTATGCTTCAGTTTTTGCGTGGTATTCGTCATCTCTCGGACAATCTCTACTAGTGAGTCTAGTAAATCATTAACTATTATTGTAATAATATTTGATTCTGATATCCCCCCCCCCCCTAATTCCCCCCAACCCCCCACCAGCATCTAAAATTATCTATTAGTTATGCATATAATGCTGTATAGTGAAGTTCTTTTTCAGTTTATACATTCTGGATTTACTCGTGAAGGATCGTCTATCTTGAGATTGTCTGTCAGATGTATCGCTAGTAGAGTAATACTGTATTTCTTCTGGTTTGTTTCTTCACGGGAATAACTTAGACATCAAGTGCTGAGTTAGTAAAACTTGAATGTTTCACATTTGTTGCTATCACGTTCTGTGATTAGTCATAGTTCTGACCATGCTAACATGATGGACGATTTCTATGTTGTCTTATTGATCTATGCAGAGGAGGAGTAGCTCGTACTCATGAGAGCGAGCTACACGGAGGAGAGTCTCTGGGTGACTACTTGTTCTTCAAATTAATATGGTGCAGGCATTCTCGCTCATCTGACAGGGATGCAATGAATATGGTCTTTACGCGGTCCGCAGATCCCGCGAAGTAGCATAGAAAGAGAGAAATGGAATATAGAGAATAAATGTAGAGATAAATATGTAAGCAGTGCGCCAGTTACACGTGATTGAAGACTGTGTATCAAGATTATTTTGTGTATATACTAGATAGGGTCTCACTAATACGCTGAGATCATACTCTACGCAACTAGCGATGTGCTCAAGACATGCTAGCTTATGCTGATCATTGTATATTGATGTAGCAACGAGAGTTATAATTATTTACAATATGAATAGCATGAGTTTACTCTCTTCAACGGCTAAGTAAATATGAGTTTGTGTCTGTGGTGTCTCTTTCACGGAATCAACTATACGCGCACCATAAGCTAGAGAGTAAATGCAGTATCATTAATATCATAGTATTATTAGATTAATTATTACCTCACTTATCGGCGCAAACTCACATTCCTACTACTGTGCACAACTATCATGTGATCTACCCAGCCCCTCACCTATAGCCACACGCCGAGCTACTGATCCTCTTTCTCTCCACTATTTCTGCAGCATGGTTATGCGCGTAGCTGTAGATATATGCCAGTGGTGGTATCGAAGTGCGATCAAATCTACTCTGGTGATTAAAGATTGTATTAAACCACAGGATGTAGCTCAACATTGTTGTAGAGTAACTAAGAATTTAGTTAAGTCATGTTTTGGATGAGTGATTGTAAGCGAGTTCTAAGCACTAGTCGGTCGCATGAATAGAATCTGCAAGGTACATGTGTTTCTATGAAGTATAGCTAAATATATAGCACAACGCGATGGCGCAGAGATTGTTTTCATCATGTTCCGAGTCTAGATAGTTTGACAAGGGAGGATTGATAGCTAATACGTAAATACGCAAGAATTGTTTATATTCGCCGTTAGGGGTCGTCAACTTCATGCACATAAGGATATCAATTATCGCACACAAATTCGTGACGGAGTGATAGATTTACTCTTGACAATTATATATGAGTAATTCTATAGAATTACAGGTCAAACTAAATCCGATATGATGCTGTACATCGAGTAGTGATGGTCTCTCTCTCGTACGAGTATTAGCATGAGGACCTTGTGGTTACAGGTAGGAATATTTTTGAGTGCTATATTGTGTATCTCTATCAGATGATTGTAACCCCCCACCCTATGATCCGTTCAGTGATCAGTTCTGTTAAATTTCCGGTTGAATATGGTTTTTCGGAAGTGCTCACGGAAAAAACCACAAGTGATAGTAAAATTCAATTGATACAGTTTTAGTAATCTGTAGGTCGAGACTACATCCAAGTAATGTGAAAATACATTGTTGTACTAAGTACTTAAGCAGATGTCGGAAGTGATTTCAATTGAAGATTTTCGGCGCGTGAAAAGTATGGTTTTCCTGGGTTAACATAAACTAATTGTGCCCCCCTACTAAAGGGCTGACTCGCGAAAAACATAGTATGAACCTTTTGCACCGCGTACGTAGATGTCTCGAGCGCCCGCTCGCCGGTCTTCCAGATATACTCCTACCAACCTACCGCATCATCAATACAACCACCTCCATATAACCATGCCGAGCTAATACTATCTATTGATCTTCGCGGTCGCCTCCTCTGTTACCCCTCGTGTATATGTCAAGCAATCATATACGGAGCATGATCTCCTTTCACTACCTTGCTGCAAGATTATCGGTGAAATATGCGATTTTCGGCGTCTCCACGGCCTAAAAAAACGACGAAGACTGAGGAAAATATATTGATGTACATTTTTGTAATCCTGTAGGTCAAACTACTAGATCCAGTACATGTGCAATAGCATGTGTCTAAGTACTATAGCAACGGGAGATGAGTTTATCAATTTTGCAAATTTCGCGGTGGAAATATGGTTCTTCGGTCTGCACGGAAAAAAGCCACTAAGCTCGCTAGATAAAATTTATTTTACATTTTTGTAATTCCTTTTAGGGTCAAAGACTGACATCCATACATATGCAAATTACATGTGTCTAAGGTACTATAGAAACGGAGATGATTATTTCAATTTTGCAGATTTCGCGGTTAAAATATGGTTTTTCAGGTCGCGGTTACGGAAAAACGCTTCAAGTCGCTAGGATGAATTTATTGTAACATTTTTGCTAATATGTAGCGTCAACAGTACATGTATACATGTGCAGATACCATGTGTGTTCTAAAGTACTGATAGCAACGGAGATGATTTTTTCCAATTGTTGCAGATTTCGCGTGTTTAAATATGGTTTTTCGGGTCTCACGGAAAAAAAACCACGAAGTGCTAGGAAAGATTATTTTACATTTTTGTAATCTGTAGTGTCAAACTACATTCGCTGATACAGTTGTGCAAATGACATGTGCTCTAAGTACTATAGCAACGGAGGTGATTGATTCGCGCAATGATTGAGGATTTCGCAGTGTGAAATATAGGTTTTCGGGTGTCACGGGAAAGAAATCCACAAGTGCTAGGAAAATTTTAATGTTTACATGTTTGTAATTTGTGGGTACAAGAACTACATCACATTACATGATGCCAATACATGTGTCTAAGTACTATACGGCTAGCGGATGATGATTTTTCAATTTTGCAGATTTCAGCAGGTTGTTAAAATATGGTTTTTCGAGGGTCTCGTCGGAAAAAAAGAAGAGAACGACAAGCTAGGAAAATTTATTTGTTCTACATTTTGTAATCTTTAGGGTCGTAGAAAAACTACATTTCATACATGTGGAATACCACTGTGTCTAAGTAATAGTAGCAACGGACCACTCCTAAACAGAGATTTTTCAATTTTGCAGAGATGTTAGCGTTGAAATTATAGTTTTCGGGTCTAAGGAAAAAGACGACCAAAGCTTAGCGAGAAATTTATTTTACATTTTTGATAATCTTAAGGTCAATGTAATCCCATAGCATGTGCAATACATGATGTCTTTCTAAGAAGTACTATAGCAACGGAGATGAGTTTTTCAATTTTGCAGATTTCGTCGAGTGAAATATGTTCGTTTTTTCGTGGTCTCACGGAAGAAACCACAATCTGGTAGGATAAATTTATTATAGCTTTAGTTGTAAGTGTTGTAGGTCAAACTACATCGCTATTAACATGTGCAATACATGTGTCTAAGTACGTATAGCAACGGAACGATGAGATTTTTCAATTCTGCAGATTCGCGATTAAATATGGTTTTCGCGGGTCTCACGGAAAAAACCACAATTGCTAGGAAGACAGATTTATTTACCCATTTTTGTTAGATCCTGTAGGTCAAACTACATCCATAATGGGCAAGACATGTGTCTAAGTTACAGTATAGACAACGGGATGATTGTTCATCAAGAGCATATTGTCGCAGATTTTCGCGGTGAAAAAGATTGTTTTTCGGGTCTCACGGAAAACGACGACAGTAGGAAGAATATAATTTTACATTTTTGTAGATCTTGTAGAGGTCAAACTACATCCATACATGGACAATTACATGTGTCTAAGCTAATAAAGACAGTACTTGTGACAAGATTGAATTCTTTCAATTGTTGCAGATTTCGCAGGCTGAAATATGGTTTTTCAGGGTCTAACGGCAAATACAACCGCAAGTGCTGTGGCCAAAATTTATTTTACATTTGTTGTAATTGTGAGTCAATAGACTACATCCAAACGATGATGAGTGTGTGCAATACTAGGTGTTGAAGTAGTAAAGCAAACGGAGTTTAGATGGATTTTTCAATTTTGCAGATTTCGAGGGTGCAATATAGGTTTTGAGGGTCTCACGGAACAGGAGACAAACGACAAGAGTCTAGGAACATATATTTTACATGATTTTGTAAGTCTGGTAGTCAAATACTTCGCTTACTATCAGTTGAGCGTAGTTACAATGTGTACTAAGTAAATAGCATCGGAGATGATTTTTCGAATTTAGCAGATTGTTCTGTCGGTGAAAATATGGTTTTCGGGTCTCACGTGGAAGAAACCGACACAGTCGGTAGGAAAATGTAATTTACATTTTTGTATCTGATAGGTCAACTACATCCAATTTGTGCGAACATACATGTGTTGTGTCTTTAAAAGTATAGGTAAGTATCGCCAAACGGAGATGTGTGTTTCGCTATAATTTTGCAGATTTCGGCGGTGAAAGATGATTTTCTAGGGTCTCACGGAACGATACACACAAGTGCTAGGAGAAATTCAATTTATGAAACATTTGTAATCTGGTAGGTCAGACTACATCCTACATGTGAAAAACTTGTGATCTATAAGCTACTATAGCAGACGGAGGGATGATCTTGTGCAATTTTTGCAGATTTCGCGAGTGAAATATAGGTTTTTTTTTTTTAGGAGTCTCACGGAAAAACCACAGAAGTGCTAGGAAAATATTGATTGACATTTTGTGTAATCTGTAGGTCGTAACTACATCCATATCATGTGCAATACATGTGTCTAAGTAGATAAACGCAACGGAGATGATTTTTTCAATTTTGCAGATTCTGCGGTGAAATATGGTTTTTCGGGTCTCAACGTGAAGAAACGACCGATAGTTAGGAAAAATAAATTTTACATTTTTGTAATCTGTAGGTCAAATACATCCAAACATTGCAGCGAATACATAGTGTCGTAAGAGTATCTAGTAGAACGGACGTGTATGATGAAGATGATTTTTCAATTTGCAGATTTCGCGGTGAAATATGGATTATTTTGCGGGTCTCAGGCGAAAAAACACAAGTGCGTAGAGAATTAGATTTATTTTACATTTTTGCTGAATCTGTAGGTGCAAACTTACATCACACTACATGTGCAATACATGTGTCTAAAGTAACTTATAGCCCACGGAGAATGATTTGTAAAATTTTGCATGATTTTGCGGTGTGAAAGAATGGTGATGTCGTGGTCTCACGAAAAGACCACAAGTGCTTAGAAAAAAGTTATTTTACCTTTTTTGTAATCTTTAAGTCAAACTAGCCCATCCATACATGTGCAAAGACATGTTGTTCTAAGTATAGTATAGCAACGGAGATGAGTGTATTTTCAAAGTTTGCAGATTTCGCGGGATGGTGAAATATAGGTTTTCGGGGTGCTCGTATCGGGAAAAAACCACAGACGTTGCTTGTGGTAAAATTATATTTAGACATTTTGTAATCCTGCTAGGTCAACAATACGTAAATGAAGTAGTATGAACATGTTGACAAGTACTATGTGTTCTATGTACTATAGCGAAAGGAGATTTATTTTTCAATTGCAGGATTTGGGGGTGAAATGGGTTTTTCGGGTCTCACGGAAAAACCACAAGTGCTAGGAAAATTTAATTTACATTTTTGTATCTTAAGGTCAACCCAATCCATACATGTGCAAAAAACATGTGGTCTAAGTACCCATAGCAACGGAGATGATTTTTCAAATTTTTCAGATTTCGCGGGATAAATATGGTTTTCGGGTCTCACGGGAAAAAACAAAGCTAGGAAAATTTATTTTTCATTTTTGAATCTGTAGGTCAAACTACATAATTTTAATGTGAAAAAATGTGTCTAAAATTTTTAGCAAGGAGAGATTTTTCAATTTGAGATTTCGCGGTGAATATGGTTTTTCGGGTCCACGGAAA
>JAMCCL010000624.1:0-5000 GCA_024516035.1 Bactericera cockerelli
TTTCAACTGCATGGTCATACGGGAGTGTTACCCTCTATTCTCAAGAAACTCACAAACCTGGTGTCGAGGGAGTAAGTGTCACGAGTGCGATAGACATACTTTTACTACTATATGCAGACGATCTTATTGTTTTTGGAACGAGCCGTATTGATCTTCAAAGAAAACTCGATCTGCTTTTCCTCTACTGCCAAGAGAAACAGGATGACTGTCAATGAGTCCAAGTCTCAGGTTGTCATTTTCAGGCGAGGCGGAAGAGTGGCGACTTCGGATGTATTTCACTATGCGGGGAGACGCTTGGAGGTGGTTAGTGACTACAACTATCTTGGTATTCGCTTTTCTTCGCATGCAGTTTTCCACAAGGCAACTCAGCAGGCGCTCTCCAAGGGTCGGATAGCAATAGCTAATGTGAGGCAAATTCTTTCCAACTCGAAGACGGACTCCTACGAAGGAAGGATGACCCTGTTCAATGCAATAGTGAAGACAACCGTGTTGTATGGAGCCGAGGTCTGGGCTTGTCGATATGAAGAGGAGCTAGAGAAGTGCCAATCTCAATTCCTGAAGTCAATTTATTGTTTACCAAGAGGTACACCCGGCTATATGCTTCGTCTAGAAATGGGTGTGGTTAAACTGACTTTTCATATTTTTAAACAGATGATAGAGTGGTGGCTCAAACTTTTGCAAATGCCATCAAATCGTTACCCTCGTATTTGTTATGATAAGCTAGTAGACCAAGATCTTCGCTCAAGTAATGTGCATAAGTACAACTGGGTGTCTTTGCTCAAAACAAAATTGGTTCAGTTGGGATATGAAGAGCTCTGGTCGGCTCAAAACTCCGAAACTCTGAAGTCTTTAAAATCAATTATGTATGAAAAATATTATGAACAACTAATTAGTAGAGATTGGGAAAGATTGGAACTGTCAAGTTTTGGGGGAATACTAAGAGACTTAAAGTTAAAATTAACCAAATACGATCTTGAAGTTTTGTTTCCTTCAGAATATTTAAAAAACAATATGGCTATAAATAAGATAAGAGTTGTAGCACAAGTTAGGCTAGCGGGTAAAGTGGTGAAAATAATGTTAAATGGTATCAACTATGAATGGGATCAAGAGGAAATGTGCACTAAATGTAATTTGAACCACCCTGAAACCCTACAGCACTTCTTCCTAGAATGCCCATTATACAAGCTTATAAGGGATAAATTTATTAAACAACTACTGATAGATAGCGCTCATGATTTTGTTTCTCTGTTGAATTTTAATGAAAGAGTAAATATTAATAGTATATTTTATTTTGTGCGGGAGGCTTTGAAGACAAGGTCTTTGGAGCCTCTTGCATAAAATTGGATAAAATGCTATAGTTAGGTATTTAGTAAATGTGTAATACTGTTACATTGCTCTTTAAATAATATGTATATTTATATAGATAGTTTATTTTTTCTTTTTAATTTAAAGCCAACATTATTATAATAATTTGATTATTACAATAAATAAAATTTACCTAAATACCCACATTAACCCAGCCTGGGTTGAGCCGGAATGCCAGCATCACGAAGTCTTCACCTCGCTGGACGTTGCTTATCTTCGGTGATCCTACGAGAACCGCTGCATTTTTTTTTTTTTTTTTTTTTTTTTTTTTTAAAGATGAGTGTTTCACAGCCTTTTTTGTTTCGTAGCCATGAAACAGGAGCTACTGTAGACGCTTGTGGTCTGTGTTGTAGCCTGCCCATCCCGTAGTATGCCTCCCCTCTGATGGGCGAGAAGTGACACAATACTTCCCATTTAGGTGCTGGGTCAACACGAGCGAACCGGAAGGTATCCCTTACAAACAACTGTAACCAAATTTTGAATACAAATTTTTGTCGGCGCGGGTTTCGAACCCGGGACCTTCCGCATGGCAAGCGAGTGCTTAACCACTGAGCTATTCGTGCGCTCACGAATTCGTGCATTCAACGCGCCATCGACGCTGGCTTTTTTATGCGAAAAAAAAATAGGGACAAAATCTTTTAAAGACATGCCGGGAACATTGAATGGAGGATTTCGAGTATTTCGACCCACTAAAAACCCATCTCTCTCGTGAAAATACAGTAAACCCGGGACCGTAATTAAACATTTGATAGCACTTTTAGAAAAAAAGTTATTAATAGGTAATTAGGTATACCCACCTTTATATGATGAGCATTAGCAATATAATAATAAAGTTGTATTTATTACGGTAGTGAGGTAAAAGTGGTAATACACCAATAGAAGATGTAATATAATAGATCTAATTATTTAATGACTTCATCCATGACTTCGTTTTTATTTCACGAAAATAAAGCGTTAGCAGATATAAAATAAAAAAAACTTCACATTTTTTTCACCACATTCTTAACGCGATCACGATAAACAATAGAAAAACGAAGCAAAAACCTAAATCGTTTTTTTAATGCAACAAAAAAAAACTAAAATTTCGCATAGGCAAATGTGCAACCAGTTTTCCTACACGCGAAATTATTAGACAGTCTTACCTTGATAAAGTCCTAGTGTCGCGCACTCCCAGGCTAGTAATGTACCGCGATCTGGTGTGATTGACGGATCTCTAGGATTCGCCTGAGATGTGTGAAGAGTAGGCTGAGAAGGTGACTAAAGCCGGTGGTTCCAGAGCACATCGCGACCGTACCAACAATAGTCGAATTTTGTCGCGGTCCTTAATGAAGATTATAATATTGTAGGATCACAATATAAATATCATTATAGGTGCCTGTTCACTCTATACAGGGCTAGCCAACATCGATAAAAAAAAATATTACTTTTCGAAGGTGCACCCCAGCACCACCAAATTGAAATGGGCGTAGCGCCCTTGGTGTTAGAGCACAAAATTGAGGTTTGCTGCACAAAAAAGCTCAAAAACCCATGTAAAAAACATTACATTTAATAGGTGGTGGTGCTGGCGAAATGGATTTTGTTGAAATAATATTTAAGAGTTCCACAACGGTACGGATTGGCATTGAAGAGGAGCCGCGGGTTTTGGTTAGGGTAGAGAGTCTAGAGAGCCATGGATAGAAAGAGAGAGAGAGCTAGTTATTTGTGTTATTATGTCACATTTTTAAGTGTGTAGCATCGACATTACGAGAACTAATGCTAGTGCATCATATCGCCAACCAACCCTCATATTCCAATATCACTCTTGTAATGACCACACTGGTCGTTGCCCACTCTACAACTACCCCAATTGTCCTCACGAGGCTAGGGTAGGCCCTGACATCAAAAGTACAGAGTCGAAAAAAATCAGAACCCGTCGGGATTCGAACCCGGGTCGCCTGGAGTGCTAGCCGAGCATGCTACCGCTAAGCTAAGGTGACTTCAGCCATAGATACCGGCGGTCCGTGTCTGAGTCCCACATTTTTCGGCATGAGCTTTCCCTCCTCAACAAATGCCATTGTCGATGGCACGTTGATTACAACACCGGTTTTGATTCTATCACTGAACTGAAGCAACGTCTGGAACGGTTAGGACTTGCATAGGTGACGGAGCTCGCATAATACTATGCCCGGACCCACACTGACACTTCTATGGCCGTATGCCCTTCCTAAGATCTACCCTGTTAAGAGTGTGCCCAGACGCGGCCGGTGGGGAAATTTTCGGGGGTGCTGACATAAAAACCAGACTAAAATGGGATTCATAGTCACTCTTTCAGTATCTAAAGAGTTTGAGTTTGTTCACCATGCCAATCATATTAATTATGCATTAAATATTCTAGAAATGTGTGATAATTTTCATTGTGTGTGAGCTAGGACTTGAAAAAATCATCTCTTTTTCGTCCGAGGGTGCTGCAATTCCGCAGCTCCTTAGCACCGGCCGCTCCTGGTTGTGCCAATGATTTGTGTAATTGTCTTTTGGCCTGACAAGGCTGGTACCTCATCTGTTTAATTATAACCTACCCTAGCGAGACAAAAAAGGGTGTTCCATAATTACGTCACTAAAATTCAAGGGTGGGTATGAAACTGGTGTTATTGAAGTGGAAAATATTTTCCAGTGATTTAATCAATTTATTTGACAACTTTATTTTTGGATTGTTGCATAGATCAAGAAAAACAAGTTACATAAAATTAACACATTAAGCACGTAAGACTAGAAATAAGCACTTATAAGACTCAGAATGGACCGTCGGGGTAAAAATACAAAAGATAGTTTCATATCGAAAGCTCACATAAAAAAAAAAATAATAATAATAAAAAAAATAAAAAAATACAAATTGGTCGTCAAGTAAACTCCTACAAAAAAAATATAATAATAATATTAAAACTAATTAGGACGAAGCTAAAAAGCTATTAAGCCCAGAACTATTAGAGGGGAGGCATACAACGGGACCACTATGCATTGGTAGTCAAGTGGTGAACGCGCTATTCTGGTAATCCAGGCAGTGTAGGGATCCGTTGGTTCGAATCTCACCCAGTGCATGAACTTTCCCTCATTAATTTTGTGACCACATAATAATAAGACTCTCAGGGTTAGGTGGTAGAAAATGCTTTGAGCATTAACCTGGTGGTCACCTTTCACAAAAGAGTATCATTATTAATAAAACTGTCTCTTTCTTTGTATAGGCGTTCTTCACACCTCATCTGAGGTGTTTGATATAAGATTACAACAGATTTATTCTAATAAGTGGAAACTATCCATCCCTAGCGGGGCAGGATTTTCTCTGCTCTTTATTGGTGTGTTCGGGGTTACCTCCCACTAAAGAGTGTTATTATTATTTGGGGAGGCACCCAGTACATATGAAGACTTAGCTAATTCGATTTTGACCTTGTAAGTCCAAATTTTGAACTTGGGTGTCATCTTAATAATTGACTAGATGATTGACTCTGCGGGATGCCAGATACCAGTCGAAGGTCAACATCAGGAAAATATGGCGAAAATGGGATTCCTTGTCTTATAATAACATATTATTATTGTTGACTTAATATTTTTAACAATATTACAAATAATATCTTGCTAAATACTATTAATACCTACCTCAA
>JAMCCL010000624.1:10000-22555 GCA_024516035.1 Bactericera cockerelli
CCTTTTTTTTTTTAAAAATTTAAAAAAAAAAAATTTTTTTTAAAAAATTTTAAAAAAAAAAAAAAAAGGAAAAAAAAAAAAAATTTAAAAAAAAAAAACAAAAAAAAAAAACCCAAAAGAAAAAAAAAAAAAAATTTTTTTTTCCCCTTTTTTTAAAAAATTTTTCCAAAAAAATTTTTTTTTTTTTTTCCATTTTTTTTTTTTTAAATTTTTTTTTTAAATCCCCAAAAAAAAAAAAAAACCAAAAAAAAAAAGGGGAAAAAAAATTCCCCCCGGGCTTTTAAAACCCCGGGCCCTTTAAAAAATTTTTTAATAAAAAAAAATTTTAAAAAAAAAAAAAAAAAAAGGGGGGGAAAAATTTTTTAAATTTTGGAAAACAAAAATTTTTAAAATTTTTTAAAATTTTAAAAAAAAAAAAAATTTTTGGGAAAATTTTTTTTGGGCCTTTTTTTAAAATTCCCAAAAACCCAAAAAAAAAATTCCCAAAAAATTTTTTTTTAAAAAAATTTTTTAAAAAATTTTTTAAAAAAAAAAACCCAAAATTTTTTTAAATTTTTTTTTTTTTTTAAAAAAAAAGGGGGGGGAAAAAAAAAAAATTCCCCCCCCTTTTTAAAAAAAAAAATTTTTAAAAACCTTTTTGTTTTTTTTTTTTTTTTAAGTAAAATTTTTTTTTTTTAAAAAAAAAACCCTTTAAAAAAAAAAAAAAAAAAACCCGGTGGAACAAACAGCACTTCCACAAAAATATTTAAACTGTCACAGGGATCTCAAACCCTTTAAAAAAAAAATTTTAAAGGCCCATCTGAAAAAGTAAATTAATTTTTAAAAAAAATTTTTTCTGTTTTAACTGAAATTTAAAATCTTTAGTTGGGGGTTAAACCCCCAAAGGGGGTTAACCTTTAAAAATTTTCTAACACTCCCGAGTCTTATTTTATTTGGTTTACATACTCAAATTAAGGGGAAAAATTTTATACAAGGGGTGGGATTTTAAACCAAAGGATCCCCCCTTCCCCAACCCAAAATATTATTTAAAAATTTCCCCTTTTTTTGTCCCAAAATTTTTGTGTGTAGCTCACAAATTTCAAAACTCAAAAACACCTCAACATTTTTTTTTTCCCCTTTAAAAAGGATTTAATAATGAAACAGGGGTTAGTTAATCAATGCAAAACAGGGAAGAATCTATTCCCGTTTTCCTATTAACACCCCTTTTAGGCATTTTGGTTTTCCCCCCAAACCGGGGGCCCCCCATGGTCATTTTGGGGGCCCGGAGCCATTTCGGTTAACCAAAAAAAAATATATTTTACCACCTTCCCCCAAAATTTTTTACATAAAAATAAAAAACCTCGAAGAGAAAAAAAAATTGTTTGAGCTTACAAATAAAAAAAAAATTAATTCCGGTTCAAACCAAGGGTTTAAAAAAAAACCCCCTTTTGTGGTGGTGGGGTGGTCCGCCAATTTTTTGGGGTGATTAGGGCCCCCTAGATAAAAAATTTTGGGGATGCTGCTTAGGGGGGAATTTAAAACCAACCCCACCGCATTTCCCCAAAAGCGTTAAGTGATATTCTTGGATTAAAAATCCAATTTTTAAATTTTCCTTTTTTTGTAATTCGAACCTTGGTTTTTGAAAAGACTTTTGATTATAGAACGATTCGAACCACCCTTCCGATCCCAATGACCCCCCCGGGGGGCCGGTGTAAAATTTTGGGCCGCACCTTGGGCCCCGGTTTCGTCGCCACCCCTAAAGGGGGGGCCATTTTGGGAACAAGTTTGGGGGGTGAGCACCTTTTTCCCTCCAAGGGGCGTCGATCCGGGACGCGGGGGGCCAAGAGGCTCTCGCCCGGGTGGAAAAAACCCGGGGGAACCCCGGGGGGGTGGTGGCTGCAAGAAAAAAAATTTAATTTTTAGTTTAAGTTAAGTTATCATTTTTTGGGGGTTTAATTTTGGTTAAATTGGTTTTTTTATAAGTATTATGTTATAAAAAACTTTTTTGGGAAAAAAGGAAACCGTAACGTAGGCGGGGTTTTGCAAATTTTTTAAGCGTTCCGACGCAGGGTTTCATGAGGGGGGTTTTTTTAACCTCCATGAAATGGTAAAATCATCAAAAGGGGGGCGTTTTTGTGAACAGGTAGCCGGCTTTGGGAAAGAATGACCAGCACTTCTACCACGTTTTTACAAGGGGGGAAATAATTGACAGGCCCCCCCAAAACCCCCAACCAAAAGCTGGCCCCACCCCCCTCTTTTTAATCCCCCGCCAAATGCTGGTCTAACCTTTTTTTTAAAAATCCCCCAGCCAGAGGGGTATGGAATAAAATTCGAAAAAAGGGCTTTCCCCAAATTGGGGAAAAAAAAAAAAAAGACTGTCCGATCATTTCTTACAAAATTTGTAAGTATTGACAAGTGTGAGTAAGTTTAAAATTTTGTATTTTTTTAAATTTTAAAAACAGCAGTTTTTTTTATTACCCCCCACACCAAAAATTTTAAAAAAATATTAAATTTTGTTTAAGGTATGTTTTTAATAAAATTAATTTTGAATTTTACGACAAAAGCAAAATTTTCATTTCCCCTTACACTATGAGTTTAAACCCTTTTGGGAAAAGAAAAAAAAAATAATAAAAAGTTTGCCCTAAATTTTTTCTTTTATATTGGGTTTCGAGTACGTTTAAAATTAGCAAATTTTTTTTTTTGGGAAAATTATAAACAATAAAACACTCTTTAGTGGAAGGAAAAACCCCCAGGCGAGGTTAAGCTCAAACATTTTTTACCATGGGGAATTCCCAAAAACCCCCCCCATTTACACTTCCGGAAAATTTTGACTAGCAAAACCCAATCTCCCCCCGAAAAAAAATGGGGTTGATTCCCAAAATTTAGTGTGCCATTTATTTAAAAATCATAATAATAAAAGTTTTCCCTTTAAAAAATTGCCTAAAAGGTAACTTTTGCCTTTTTTGAAACGAAAACTTGGTTTTCCCTTTGGAATAACCCCTTTGAAACCCTGAAAAATTTTTGGATTGCCTGATTTTTTTTTGGAAAAAGGGTCGGTTTTCCAAAACTTCAATTTTTTTTTTCTTTTTTAAAACCAACAAAATTTTATGCTTTTGTGTTTTTAAAATCATTAATTTTTTTAGTATACCACCTTGGTTTTAAAAAAAATTTTGGTTTTTTATTTGTGAAGGACCCACTTTCATTTTAAAAACTTATTGTACTAAAAGAGTAACCCCAAATTGTTTTAAGTCTTTTATTAGGTTTTTCCTCCAAAACCTTGGGGTTTTTAAAATTTTTTTTTTTAATTGTAAAAATTTCATTTAAAAAACCCCTTATTTAAAAAAAAAAATTTCTGTACAAATAGAGCTCAAGTGAAGATTTTAAAAAAAAAAAAAATCATCGCACACAATGTTTAGTAAAAATTAGTACTGTTAGTTTGGCACACACTCACATGCCTCATTAGAACATTTCATGGCGGGAACAGTCGGTCCCACGGGCATTTGACCCCGTCCTCATCCTCCACAATCACCGACAGCCCAAAGTTCCGGCTCGGGGACTCCTTCCACGCCTTGACGGCCGGCTTGATATTCCACTCAGTCCACTCCTCGCCGTACACAGACAGCATCTGACTGTCCAGCAGCTTCTTCTTGTCTGGCGAGGCGGATGAGAAGAAACATGGTCAAAATAAGTTCAATTTTTTTTTTTACTGACTATCGCCGAACCAACCCTGTTCCGTTGGCATTTCGGCCAAACCCAAGCTGTCTGAGGTTAATGTGTGTAGAAGGTTTGTGAGTTTGCTTTTAATGGAGGGTAAAAACCGTCCGCTCCGAATGATCTAGCTAGATTTTTTCTTTCAATTTGGGTTCAACGTCCTTTTCAACTCATATCAGGCAGAGTCATATCAGGACTGCGGTTTTTGCCCACCATTCGCTAGAAACTCACAAAACAGCAAGGTAGTTTAAGCCATTGAATGTTACCTTAACATCAATTCCATTCCGGAAACGGAAAAACGGTTCAGAATTCTCAGCTCCGGTCGACATTCTAACAAGCAACCTCCAGGTCAGCGACCAGTGCTCTTAACCACTGAGCCAGGGAGGTGGGCAAAAACCGCTACTCAAATTTAACCTCACCCAGCCAAAGATGAAACCAGGAATTGCCAACATCACGAGGGTTTGAATTGGAATGGTCACCAATCTGAGTCCTATCTATTAAGATATATGAAATAAGTTGATAAGTAGTTTTAGAAGGTAATTGTTTTTAAGTTCAATGTTTGATTGTTTGGTTACGAAAGGAATGTGTTGGATTAATTTAATTTAATTTATTCTATGGTCTGAATCCAGTCACGAAATAGGTATTTGCTTTTTTTCTTTTTTCTTAAAAGAAAAACCGTACAATATTACATCTGAATTTATTTATACAATGCGCTCTACTCAATGCGAAATGATTATGAATTACTCCTGACTTGTTTATGCAATGCGCCCTACTCAATTATTGAAATCATCTACCAATTTTTTTGGAGTCAGGGCGTTGTTTCATGAATCTTTCTCACTCTCATTATACCCAAATCTCCTTTTCAACTGCTCTCTGATTGGATAGTTTCATGGAGGAATAAGTAATGGAGACGTTATAACGTAATAGCTGATGGTCCACAAATTCTGTCCCATAACAAACTATCCAATATGGCAATCATTCTAACCTTCAAAACCATGTAGAAGGAAAATCAATATGTTTTTGTTCTGATTTCTTCTCTTTTTAAACAACCAAAAGCTTCACGAGTTTCTATATTAATTATTGCTCCACTGGTTATTTGGTAGAACAACCAGTTCGGAAATTCTAAGCCGCGCACCAACAAACAATAAAATAGAGTATATTTATATTTAATTATTTTCATTTATTTAATTTACCTACATTTTTGATCATCTCGTTCCCCGGGTAACCCCTTAGTAAATAATACTCTTTAGTGGAAGGTAACCTCTAGGCGAGGTTAATGCTCAAAGCATTTTCTACCACTAACCCTCACAGTCTTATTATTATGTGGTCACAAACTGAAATTAATCAAGAAAGATCCATGTACTGGGTGGGATTCGAACCAACGGATCCCTACACTACCTGGATGACCCCTACACTACCGAGACTAGCGCGTTAACCACGTGACTACCAGACACCTCTTAGGAGGTCACCCGGGTACGGCGACGACATACCTTTCGCCTTCTTGAGCGGACGCGTGTACCAGTAGATGGAGACGCGGATGAGACGGTCCTCCAGTGTCTTCACCTCCACGCCTCCTCCTTCCTCTTCTCCTCCCCCCGGGGGGCGCACGCCTCCTCGGGCCCCTGCAGCACGTCGGGGGAGGGGGAGTGCTTGAAGAGGCGGAGGCGGGCCTTGAGCACCGTGGAGGAGGCCAGGGCGGGGTGGATGGAGGAGAAAAGAGGTTCAGGACGGTCCCGTTGTTGGTCCACAGGTCAGACGTTGTGTTGCGCGGCAGCTCACCTGAGAAGGTCAGAGTAGTGTGTCACAAAAAACATAATAACAAACAAACAAACAAATAGAGCGCGCGATTAGCTCAGTGGTTAACACTCGCTTGTCATGCGGAAAGTCCCGGGTTCGAACCCCCGCGCCGACAAAAATTTGTATTCTTAATTTGGTTACAGTTTGTTTTTGTAAGGGATACCTTCCGGTGCGCTCGTGTTGACCCAGCACCTAATTGGGAAGTATTGTGTCATTCTCGCCCATCAGAGGGGAGGCAAAACTACGGGATGGGCAGGCTACAACACACAGACCACAAGCGTCTACAGTAGCTCCTGTTTCATGGCTACGAAATAAAAACGGCTGTGAACACTCATCTTTAAAAAAAAAAAAAAAAAAAAAAAAAAAAAAAATGACGTACTGATTGACAATGAAACAAAAATGACAGAAAAATAAATTTCTATCATTTTTGTATTTCCCCATACATTTATTTGTTTCCCCCACCTTCAGCACAACATTTTCTATCTTTTGAAGGTGGGTATACCCTCATAATTTGTTGAAGATGTTTATATTTGTGAAAATATATGTATATACAAGGAAACTAAAAAAATAAACTGGTGTGACACCACACGACCTTTCCTTATCACTTTCCTTATCAGTCAAATTCCGCCACTGGAAACTCAACAGTCAACTGTAACAGTTAGCAAAAATTCGTAATCAGCACCTCAAAATCATTGGATTTGATATATGTCACAACCCCCATGAATAAAGAAAAATTAGTCCAACCGCCCCCCCCCCCCCCCTCCAAATAATGGTAAATTGGGGCTGGGTTCCAAAAAATTGTACATGGGCAAAAGTTTGCGTAATTATTATTTCCATCGATTAATGCGTAATGTTTTTTTTTTTTTTTTTTTTTTTTTTTTGTGAGCGTAAAATTTATGCATCGTCTAGGATTCGAACCAACGAATCCCTACACGCTACCTGGATCACCAGACTAGCGCGCCTTAACCACTCCACCATCCCTACGCAACTTACACGCCGGGTAGAAGCTCTGCACTTTCTCCGTGTAGCTCTCGGAGGGCGGATACTTGGGCTTGTGTTTCGTTTTCTCGAACATGTCCATGATCCTCTGCCGCTCCAGATCCGTGGATTAACCACGGGCGGCGTGCGGCCCGCGAAGCCAAAGGTAGGATAGGATCTGCGACTTGATCGAGTTGAGCCGCATCTCCTTGTTTCTGATGCACAGTACGAGAAGCGGAGACGTCAGAATAACAGTTTTAAAAAATCGGAACAAAAAATTTTTTTTTTTTACAAAAGTGAACACAATACTTCCGATTTCTAATATGGAAATTCTCGGAAATCAAAAATGTGAAAAAACTGGGTAGGTCAAATTTTCGACGAATACAATACTTTCCTTATTATAGGATAAGGAAAAGTAAAAAGAAGCCAGCGTCGATGGCGCGTTGAATGAACAGGTTTTCGTAGGATCAAAACAAAGTTAAGTAACGTCCCAGCGAGGTGAAGATTTCGTGATGCTGACATGCCGGCCCAACCCAGGCTGAGTAAGGTCAATGTGGGTAGCATGTTTGTGAGTTTCCTGCGAATAGAGGGTAACACCGCCGTCGTGATATGACCTTGCAGTTGAAAGCGACGTTAAGCCCAAATAAAAAAAAGGGTCTCACTGATTGACGTTGGTCTCTCTGGAGGAATACGGTAGCAGCCATATCATTTCCAAGATCTGAACTCTCGGACCCCCGCTTGAACTAAGGCCCGAATTATGAAATAGGATTAGATATGCCTTAACACCCCTCTGGTAGGATTTTCGAACAATTGTAGTGCACCTCTAGCCTGAGTACAGTGATAGTGTCCATTTATATTGGTGCACCGATAGTCAAGTGGTTAACGCGCTAGTCTGGTAATCCAGGTAGCGTAGGGGTCCGTTGGTTCGAATCCCACCCAGTGCATAAATTTTCCTCATTCATTTGAGTTTGTGACCACCTAATAATAAGACTCTGAGGGTTAGGTGGTAGAAAATGTTTTGAGCATTAACCTCGCCCGGTGGTTACCTTCCACTAAAGAGTGTTATTATTATTATCAGATTAATCTAATCCTGTTTCATAAATCGGACCTAGAACACCAGACTCTGTGACCTCTCCACCGTCCAGACTGTCAGGGTGTGAAAGGCTTGATCATCAGACACAAGACCAGACAGTGCAGATTTTTGGCAAAAGGTCACAGACGATCATGCACATAAATTGGGAACTGCACGTCCAAACTCTGGTTTTGGTGCGCGCATGAAAATGCAAATACAAGGTCATGCATTTGTTATTCTTATTCAAAAAGTAAACACGATACTTGCCAACGACGAAAAAAAGAAAACATTAAAATCTTATCACCTTAAAATGTCTGGTCCAGAAAATTAAAAAAAAATACCGAGTGCATCCTGATTTCATGAGATGTGCGGCTCTAGAGCGAAAGACTGAGCGGGTTTAGTTTGTGTTAACTTTATTATGGTATCTGCAGACATAGGTTGAGGCTATGACGTTTTTTTTTTTCTCTAATCAGGCGCTTTAACTCTGTGTTACAACAGGTCGTTCGTGCCGATCACCTCTTCTTAAATCACGTCATAAATACCTAATTTTAATAAGATATAGGTATAGATAGTCAACGCACTCGACAGACTCTGAGAGTGCAGGAGGAACAACGCTTTGATGAGAAAGTTAAATAATAATAATAATATCGCCTTATTTACACTGCCCGATTAGAAATATTTAAAGTCCCATTATTCCGTATTATTGTGTGATAAAAATCGTAAATTGGAGGATAACTTGTCATGTCCCGGCTGGGTTTCGAACCCGCGACCTCTGGAATCTCTGGATTCACAGAGTACCGCCTTTACCACTGAGCTACCGGGACAGACCAGTTAAAGTTATCTGAGCGCACGACATAGACAGTGCGCCAAGCCAAGTTCCAGCAAGCACGGCATTGTATCATCCTAATTGTGTAGCTGCGCTGATTTCGACGGTCGCCAAATTCAATAATGCAGAATTGTGGTGTACTCCATTATTGAATTTTTACCAGGGGGCTAATAATTGTGTATCTTTACACGATAATAATAAATTATCTGTGGCGCCAAGTTCCGGTCCGAAAGGATGTACGGCAATGCCTCATTGTGTAGAGAAGGGTTAGGAAAAAGAAATATATGGCCATGCCTCGGACTGTCCCTCGGGTGCAGCCAATAATAATTATACTATCTTCAACCATAATGAAACAGAGGCAATGTATATTTATCGTACCCGACGCAATGACACTCTTACGGTGGGCGCGGTTTTAATAAATAGCTATCAATGTTATCATATTTGCGATAATTACAACGGTGATATCACTCAAAATCGTGCCTTACTAAATATCTGTCATACTACAGACTCGAACCACCGACCCCCCGGTTACGAGTACGCTGCTTTATCGATTCAGAGACTGAGGTCGGATTTATTATTGAGTAGTGTAAAGATCTACTTTTTGGTTCATATAATATGTACTGAAGACTTTAAGGAAGGACCATCACTATCTTTCTTGATCCTCTGAGCCTAAGCGATGTTGCTCTAATGATCAAATATTAGTCTTATTATTATTAATTATTATTATTAAACACTTCATTAGATATGAAAAGACATAATGTACAGTACAAATAATTATTATAACAATGAAAAGTGGAAACAATATATACAATAAAAAGGAAAAGAATAGAAAAATATATACAAACATAATATGTTTGTATGTACAAACATAATATATACAAACATATTATGTCCTAACTAAAGGGCGGGGTTATTGCCTATGGCAATCTCTTCCTCCCAACCCTTGCTGAGGTACAGAAACACCTCTTCAACTTAAACCCGACCCGCCCCGTCTAGGTTTCAAAAGTGCACCAAACACTTGATTCTGATATAGGAGTGATAATAAATAAACGAAGCCATTATAAACAAGAACCAAATTTTGGACAAAACACCATTACGGTCTGGCAAGACGAGTGCACCAGACCACATTGGTATGCACCAGACGGCCTGTGCAGACAGACAACTGCACTTAACCCTTACCAGCCTCTGTCCAGTGCAGTTGTGAAAAATCACGAAAAGAGGAAGACCATGACTTAGATGAGAGGATCAGGTCCTGGAGGATGTGCGAGTAATGGGAGTGACTGGTTGGGGCACGACAGCGAAAGCGATCCGCATGGAGGCGGATTGTTGAGGAGGCCAAGGCCTACCCCGGGTTGCAGTGCCAATACTACCAATTATTATTATTATACAACACTTTATTAGATATAAATGGACATTATGTACATAGAAATAATTTTTAACAATGGAAAGAATGGAAACAATATATACCATAAAAATGAAAAAGAATAGAAAATAAAACATATGTCCTAACTAAAGGGCGGGGTTATTGCCTATGACAATCTCTTCCACCCAACTTCCACCAATTGGAAAAGTAAGTTATGAAAAATCGGCGGCGCCGAATTCAGGTCCGAAACGATGTACGGCAATGCCTCATTGTGTAGAGTAGGATTAGGAAAAGAAATATAGGGCCATGCCTCGTGCCAGAACTCGGGTGCAGTTGTGAAAAATTAGCCTTTTACCACATAATAATGCGTCTTGGGCTTACTGCTCAAATTAACCTCACCCAGCCTGAGAGGGGCCGGCGAAATAGAAAGCATCATGAGGGTCGAATTTCAATGGTTACCCATCCAAGTTCCTAGCCTTGCTGGACGTTGCTTAGCTTCAGTGACTGAATAAGAACTGGTGTATTTAACTTGCCATCGACCCCGGCTCAGCCTAATGGTTTTATGGTTAATCATGACATGTCTGAGCAAAGAGGAATTAAGAATCCTTACTGGCTTCCTAACAGGCCACTGTAGCCTCAACTACCATCTAAACAAGATGGGCATCGCTCAAGACTGACAATGCCGTCTCTGCAAAACACTTTCTCTGTGAATGTGGAGCAGCCTCTCACACTCGACTGAAATACTTCTCAAGGCTGATTTTAAGGGTCCATTTCGCCAGCACCACAAAATTTAATTTCAAAGTTTATGGTGCTGGCGAAATGGACCCTGATTTTAACACCTAAAGAAGTTACTAAAATCAGTCCTAAGTGAATCTTAAGCTACATTAAAAGCTCAGATCTCTTAAAGAATACCATGGGCATTTCACAAAAGATCTATTTAAGGTCGCGGTGAGAAAGAGCTTTCGTAGCCGACAGCCTTTTTTATACTAATCATGATAGTTTGTAAAATATCTCAAAAGATGAAAAAATCCGAGCATCCTAATACATAATTATAGGATCTAAAAAGGGTTTCAATTAGAACAGAAATAGATAGTAGTTAAGCAACATCCAGCGAGGTGAAGACTTTGTGATGCTGGTAATCCGGCTCAACCCAGGCTGGGTGAGATGAATATGAGTTGCAGGTTTGTAAATTTCCTGTGAATGAAGCGTAACATCATTACTCAGCTGTCGTATTAGTTTTAATTTCTAATTTCAGTTTTTTTTTATATTTATCATTCAAACATACCTAAACTAACTAACAATGTATTTTTATTTTATTATTGACTTTTGTACCACATGTCCATGGAAATTTCTGTACAATAAATAAATGATTGAATTGAATTGATCACGCCCGTCGTGATATGATGATGCGGTTAAAAGCGATGTTAAACCCATTTAAAAAAATACCTATGGATTTTATATTATTGTTTTTCTTTTAGTTTTTTTTTATTATAAAAGTGCCCAGGAAGCGCTTTTGCATTACTTCAGGGCACTTTACCTTTACATCCATGCCATTTGGGAAACGGAAAAAATCGGTAAGAATTTTCCATTCCGACCGGGATTCGAACCCGCAACCTCCGGGTCAGCAACCAATGCTCTTAACCACTGAGCCACCAATGCTTTAACTTGTAGTATAACCTATTTAGAAAGGTCTATTGTTTAACTCGGCAACTCTCCATATTTTATCGTAGAGAAGATTACATAATCATAAAAATTCAACTGATTAGGTAATAATAATATTAACCCTTATTGAATACTGCCCGACTAGGACTAATGATAATGAGTCACATTATTCAGCATTCAGTCCAAGACGTATTATTTATGTGGTCAAAATTCCGAATGGAAGCATAACTTGTCATGTCTTGGGCATCTTGGCCGGGTTTCGAACCCACGAACTCTGGGTACCAGACCGGCGCCTTTACCACTGAGATTATTTTTAAATTATTTAATAGGTACTTAATTGGTCAAATAACATGATACATTCAACAAAATAGGACATGAAAAAAAAGAACACAATAGAATATGTAGTGAACCAAAGGGGGCGAGGTTAAAGCTGTGGCTTTCTCTTCCACCGAACCCCATATGGGTGTCTACCATGATTTCTCTGAATAATAAGTAATCTACTGTTTTTACAGTCCAAAACTTCCATCAATGAAAGACTTAAAAGATGGTTTTAGAGTGCCTGGGGAGTGACTAAGCTAATTTCTCGGAAAATTCTAAGGATATTTAGGATTGTAACAGAGTAAAGTCCGTTGTGTCTATGATGCGAGGGAACGGAAGAAGGGATCTGTAAGTAGGTGTAAGTCAACACTATATCTCAAGAACGGTACATTTTGCTAAAACTGTTAGGTGATTATCACCACCCTTGATCAGGGTTTGTTTTATATTTTTTTCTAACTTGTTCCATGTTCAATTGTTCATTGTATATAAAAGATGTAAATAAAGCTGATCCAAATGTTTATAAAAAAATGTATAAAATTTTTGAAACCCACGTGTATATGTGCTAAGTTGAAAAATTCCTAACTATATGTATGTATGTAAAAACATGTATTGTGTATGATTTTATCTGTGTTAATGCACAAGGCCTCTTCACATTTTTGTGGGTAGCGCAGCATTACTAAGTGCCTCCATCCTTTTATTCTGGTAATGCCCTTTTATTCTGGTCATTTTTCCTCACGAGATATGAGTGGACCCGGAACATCCAAGTACAGAGCAGAAAAAAATTTCCCGCCGCTGGGCATCGAACCCGGTCACCATGCGTGCAATGTCTAGCTCGTTAAACTCCCAAAT
>JAMCCL010000625.1:0-22520 GCA_024516035.1 Bactericera cockerelli
AAAAAAATCATCTCCGTTTTTTATTACTTAAAAAAATGATTCAATTAGGGTTATTTCCCAGATTACAAAAAGTAAAATAATTTTTCCCAGCTTGGTTTTTTTCCGGGACCCCAAAAACCTATTTTTCCACCGGAAACCAAAAATTAAAAAAACATCTCCCCTTTTTATTACTTAACACTGTATTGGGACATGTATGGATGTAGTTTACCTACAGATTACAAAAATGTAAAATAAATTTTCCTAGCCCCTTGTGGTTTTTCCGTGAGACCCGAAAAACCATATTTCACCGCGAAATCTGCAAAATTGAAAAATCATCTCCGTTGTTTTAGTACTTAGACACATGTTTTTGCACATGTATGGATTGTAGTTTGACCTACAGATTACAAAAATGTAAAAAAAAATTTTTTTTAGCATTGTGTTTTTCCGTGAGACCCGAAAAACCATATTTCACCGCGAAATCTGCAAAATTGAAAAATCTCTCCGTTGCTATAGTACTTAGACACATGTATTGCACATGTATGGATGTAGTTTGACCTACAGATTACAAAATGTAAAATAAATTTTCCACACTTGTGGTTTTTCCGTGAGACCCGAAAAAACCATATTTCACCGCGAAATCTGCAAAATTGAAAAATCATCTCCGTTGTTTTTGTACTTAGAAACATGTATTGCACATGTATGGATGTAGTTTGACCTACAGATTACAAATGTTAAAAAAAAATTTTTTTACTTGTGGTTTTTCCGTGAACCCGAAAAAAAAAATTTAGCGAAATCGCAAAATTTTAAAAAACATCTCCTTGCTAAGTACTAAACACAGTATTGCACATTTTTGGTATTTGACCTAAAATTAAAAAATTTAAAATAAATTTTTTTGCACTTGTGGTTTTTTTCCGTAACCCAAAAACCAATTACCGCGAAATCTGCAAAATTAAAAATCTCTCCTTGTTTTTTAAATTAGCAAATTATTTTCCAAGTATGGGGATTTGACCTACAATTACAAAAAATAAAATAAATTTCCTACAATTTTGGTTTTTTTCCTGAGACCCCCAAAAACCTATTTTACCGCGAAATGCAAAAATTGAAAAAATCTTCCGTTGCATGTTTTTTAAAAAAACCTTTTTGACATTAGGATGAGTTTGACCTACAATTCAAAAAGTAAAATAAATTTTTCCCACAATTGGTTTTTTTCCCTGAGACCCCAAAAAACCCATATTTACCGCGAAATCTGCAAAATTAAAAAACACCCGTTTTTATACTTGAAAGTTTCACATTATGGATTAGTTTTACCTACAATTAAAAAAGTAAAATAAATTTTCCTACATTTTTTTTTTCCGTGAACCCGAAAAACCAATTTTTCCGCGAAAACTGCAAAATTTAAAAATATCTCCGTTTATTACTTGACACAGATTGCACATGTATGGAGAGTTTGACCAAATTACAAAAAGAAAATAAATTTTCCAGCATTGGGGTTTTTTCCTGAACCCGAAAAAAACCTATTCCCGGAAACTGCAAAAGAAAAAACATCCCGTTGCTATAGTCTTAAAACTGTATTCACATTAGGGGGTATTTGACCTACAATTACAAAAATTAAAAAAATTTCCCACATTTTGGTTTTTCCGTGAGACCCAAAAACAATATTTCACCGCGAAATCTGCAAAATTGAAAATATCTCCGTTGCTATATACTTAGAACATGTATTGCACATGTATGATGTAGTTTGACCTACAGATTACAAAAATGTAAAATAAATTTTCCTCATTTGGTTTTTCCGTGAGACCCGAAAAACCATATTTCACCGCGAAATCTGCAAAATTGAAAAATCATCTCCGTTGCTTATTAGTACTTAGAAAACATGTATTGCACATGTATGGATGTAGTTTGACCTACAGATTCAATAAATGTAAAATAAATTTTCCTAGCAATTGTGGTTTTTCCGTGAGACCCGAAAAACCATATTTCACCGCGAAATCTGCAAAATTGAAAAATCATCTCCGTTGTTATAAGTTACTTAGACACATGTATTGCACAATGTAATGGATGTAGTTGACCTACAGATTACAAAAGTAAAATAAATTTTCCTAGCATTGTGGTTTTTCGTGAGACCGAAAAACCATATTTCACCGCGAAATCTGCAAAATTGAAAAATCATCTCGGTTGTTAGTACTTAGACAAGTATTGCACATATGGTGAAGTTTGACCTACAGATTACAAAAATGTAAAATAAATTTTCCTAGCACTTGTAGTTTTCCGTGAGACCCGAAAAACCATATTTCACCGCGAAATCTGCAAATTGAAAAATCATCTCCGTTGTTATAGTACTTACACATGTATTGCAATGTTGGATGTAGTTTGACCTACAGATTACAAAAATGTAAAATAAATTTTTCTAGCACTTGTGGTTTTTCGTGAGACCCGAAAAAACCATATTTCACGCGAAATCTGCAAATTGAAAAATCATCTCGTTGCTATAGTACAAGACACAGTATTGCACATGTATTGATGAGTTTGACCTACAGATTACAAAATGTAAATAAATTTTCCTAGCACTTGTGGTTTTCCGTGAGACCCGAAAAACCATATTTCACCGCGAAATCTGCAAATTGAAAAAATCTCCGTTGTATAGTACTAGAAACATGTATTGCACATGTATGGATGTAGTTTGACCTACAGATTACAATAATGTAAAATAAATTTTCTAGCAATTGTGGTTTTTCCGTGAGACCGAAAAACCATATTTCACCGCGAAATCTGCAAAATTGAAAATCATCTCCGTTGTTATAGTACTTAGACACATGTATTGCACATGTATGGATGTGTTTGACTACAATTCAAAAATGTAAAATAAATTTTCCTAGCATTGTGGTTTTCCGTGAGACCCGAAAAACCATATTTCACCGCGAAATCTGCAAAATTGAAAAATCATCTCCGTTCTATAGTACTAGACACATGTATTGCACATGTATGGATGTAGTTTGACCTAAGATTACAAAAATGTAAATAATTTTCTAGCACTTGTGGTTTTTCCGTGAGACCCAAAAACCATATTTCACCGCGATATCTGCAAAATTGAAAAATCATCTCCGTTGCATAGTACTTAGACAAATGTATTGCAATGTATGGATGTAGTTTGACTACAGATTACAAAATGTAAAATAATTTCTGAAAAATCATCTCCGTTGCTATAGTACTTAAGACACATGTATTGCACATGTATGGATGTAGTTTGACCTACAGATTACAAAAATGTAAAATAATTTTCCTAGCACTTGTGGTTTTTTCCGTGAGACCCGAAAAACCATATTTCACCGCGAAATCTGCAAAATTGAAAAATCATCTCCGTTGTATTAGTAAATTAGAAACATGTATTGCACATGTATGGATGTAGTTTGACCTACAGATTACAAAATGTAAAATAAATTTTCCTAGCAATTGTGGTTTTTCCGTGAGACCCGAAAAACCATATTTCACCGCGAAATCTGCAAAATTGAAAAATCATCTCCGTTGTTATAGTACTTAGACACATGTATTGCACATGTATGGATGTAGTTTGACCTACAGATTACAAAAATGTAAAATAAATTTTCCTAGCACTTGTGGTTTTTCCGTGAGACCCGAAAAACCATATTTCACCGCGAAATCTGCAAAATTGAAAAATCATCTCCGTTGCTATAGTACTAAACACATGTATTGCACATGTATTGATGTAGTTTGACCTACAGATTACAAAAATGTAAAATAAATTTTCCTAGCACTTGTGGTTTTTCCGTGAGATCCGAAAAACCATATTTCACCGCGAAATCTGCAAATTGAAAAATCATCTCCGTTGCTATAGTACTTAGAACATGTATTGCACATGTATGGATGTAGTTTGACCTACAGATTACAAAAATGTAAAATAAATTTTCCTAGCACTTGTGGTTTTTCCGTGAGACCCGAAAAACCATATTCACCGCGAAATCTGCAAAATTGAAAAATCATCTCCGTTGCTATGTACTTAGACACATGTATTGCACATGTATGGATGTAGTTTGACCTACAGATTCAAAAATGTAAAATAAATTTTCCTAGCAATTGTGGTTTTTCCGTGAGACCCGAAAAACCATATTTCACCGCGAAATCTGCAAAATTGAAAAATCATCTCCGTTGCTATAGTACTAGAAACATGTATTGCACATGTATGATGTAGTTTGACCTACAGATTACAAAAATGTAAAATAAATTTTCTAGCACTTTGGTTTTTCCGTGAGACCCGAAAAACCATATTTCACCGCGAAATCTGCAAAATTGAAAAATCATCTCCGTTGTTATAGTACTTAGAAACATGTATTGCACATGTATGGATGTAGTTTGACCTACAGATTACAAAATGTAAAATAAATTTTCCTAGCAATTGTGGTTTTTCCGTGAGACCCGAAAAACCATATTTCACGCGAAATCTGCAAAATTGAAAAATCATCTCCGTTGTTATAGTACTTAGACACATGTATTGCACATGTATGGATGTAGTTTGACCTACAGATTACAAAAATGTAAAATAAATTTTCCTAGCACTTGTGGTTTTTCCGTGAGACCCGAAAAACCATATTTCACCGCGAAATCTGCAAAATTGAAAAATCATCTCCGTTGCTATAGTACTTAGACACATGTATTGCACATGTATGGATGTAGTTTGACCTACAGATTACAAAAATGTAAAATAAATTTTTCTAGCACTTGTGGTTTTTCCGTGAGACCCGAAAAACCATATTTCACCGCGATATCTGCAAAATTGAAAAATCATCTCCGTTGCTATAGTACTTAGACACATGTATTGCACATGTATGGATGTAGTTTGACCTACAGATTACAAAATGTAAAATAAATTTTCCTAGCAATTGTGGTTTTTCCGTGAGACCCGAAAAACCATATTTCACCGCGAAATCTGCAAAATTGAAAAATCATCTCCGTTGTATAGTACTTAAACACATGTATTGCACATGTATGGATGTAGTTTGACCTACAGATTACAAAAATGTAAAATAAATTTTCCTAGCACTTGTGGTTTTTCCGTGAGACCCGAAAAACCATATTTCACCGCGAAATCTGCAAAATTGAAAATCATCTCCGTTGCTATAGTACTTAGACACATGTATTGCACATGTATGGATGTAGTTTGACCTACAGATTACAAAAATGTAAAATAAATTTTCCCAGCACTTGTGGTTTTTCCGTGAGACCCGAAAAACCATATTTCACCGCGAAATCTGCAAAATTGAAAAATCATCTCCGTTGCTATAGTACTTAGACACATGTATTGCACATGTATGGATGTAGTTTGACCTACAGATTACAAAAATGTAAAATAAATTTTCCTAGCACTTGTGGTTTTTCCGTGAGACCCGAAAAACCATATTTCACCGCGAAATCTGCAAAATTGAAAAATCATCTCCGTTGTATGTACTTAGACACATGTATTGCACATGTATGGATGTAGTTTGACCTACAGATTACAAAATGTAAAATAAATTTTCCTAGCACTTGTGGTTTTTCCGTGAGACCCGAAAAACCATATTTCACCGCGAAATCTGCAAAATTGAAAAATCATCTCCGTTGCTATAGTACTTAGACACATGTATTGCACATGTATGGATGTAGTTTGACCTACAGATTACAAAAATGTAAAATAAATTTTCTAGCACTTGTGGTTTTTCCGTGAGACCCGAAAAACCATATTTCACCGCGATATCTGCAAAATTGAAAATCATCTCCGTTGCTATAGTACTTAGACAAATGTATTGCACATGTATGGATGTAGTTTGACCTACAGATTACAAAATGTAAAATAAATTTTCCTAGCACTTGTGGTTTTTCCGTGAGACCCGAAAAACCATATTTCACCGCGAATTCTGCAAAATTGAAAAATCATCTCCGTTGCTATCGTACTTAGACACATGTATTGCACATGTATGGATGTAGTTTGACCTACAGATTACAAAAATGTAAAATAAATTTTCCTAGCATTGTGGTTTTTCCGTGAGACCCGAAAAACCATATTTCACCGCGAAAAACTGCAAAATTGAAAAATCATCTCCGTTGCTATAGTACTAAGACACATGTATTGCACATGTATTGATGTAGTTTGACCTACAGATTACAAAAATGTAAAATAAATTTTCCTAGCACTTGTGGTTTTTCCGTGAGATCCGAAAAACCATATTTCACCGCGAAATCTGCAAAATTGAAAAATCATCTCCGTTGCTATAGTACTTAGACACATGTATTGCACATGTATGGATGTAGTTTGACCTACAGATTACAAAAATGTAAAATAAATTTTCCTAGCACTTGTGGTTTTTTCCGTGAGACCCGAAAAAACCATATTTCACCGCGAAATCTGCAAAATTGAAAAATCATCTCCGTTGCTATCGTACTTAGACACATGTATTGCACATGTATGGATGTAGTTTGACCTACAGATTCAAAAATGTAAAATAAATTTTCCTAGCAATTGTGGTTTTTCCGTGAGACCCGAAAAACCATATTTCACCGCGAAATCTGCAAAATTGAAAAAAAAAAAAAAAAAAAAAAAAAAAAAAAAAGCACTTGTGGTTTTTCCGTGAGACCCGAAAAACCATATTTCACCGCGAAATCTGCAAAATTGAAAAATCATCTCCGTTGTTATAGTACTTAGAAACATGTATTGCACATGTATGGATGTAGTTTGACCTACAGATTACAATAAATGTAAAATAAATTTTCCTAGCAATTGTGGTTTTTCCGTGAGACCCGAAAAACCATATTTCACCGCGAAATCTGCAAAATTGAAAAATCATCTCCGTTGTTATAGTACTTAGACACATGTATTGCACATGTATGGATGTAGTTTTTACCTACAGATTACAAAAATGTAAAATAAATTTTCCTAGCACTTGTGGTTTTTCCGTGAGACCCGAAAAACCATATTTCAACCGCGAAATCTGCAAAATTGAAAAATCATCTCCGTTGCTATAGTACTTAGACACATGTATTGCACATGTATGGATGTAGTTTGACCTACAGATTACAAAATGTAAAATAAATTTTTCTAGCACTTGTGGTTTTTCCGTGAGACCCGAAAAACCATATTTCACCGCGATATCTGCAAAATTGAAAAATCATCTCCGTTGCTATAGTACTTAGACACATGTATTGCACATGTATGGATGTAGTTTGACCTACAGATTACAATAATGTAAAATAAATTTTCCTAAGCAATTGTGGTTTTTCCGTGAGACCCGAAAAACCATATTTCACCGCGAAATCTGCAAAATTGAAAAATCATCTCCGTTGTTATAGTACTTAGACACATGTATTGCACATGTATGGATGTAGTTTGACCTACAGATTACAAAAATGTAAAATAAATTTTCCTAGCACTTGTGGTTTTTCCGTGAGACCCGAAAAACCATATTTCACCGCGAAATCTGCAAAATTGAAAAGTCATCTCCGTTGCTATAGTACTTAGACACATGTATTGCACATGTATGGATGTAGTTTGACCTACAGATTACAAAAATGTAAAATAAATTTTTCTAGCACTTGTGGTTTTTCCGTGAGACCCGAAAAACCATATATCACCGCGATATCTGCAAAATTGAAAAATCATCTCCGTTGCTATAGTACTTAGACACATGTATTGCACATGTATGGATGTAGTTTGACCTACACATTACAAAAATGTAAAATAAATTTTCCTAGCACTTGTGGTTTTTCCGTGAGACCCGAAAAACCATATTTCACAGCGAAATCTGCAAAATTGAAAAATCATCTCCGTTGCTATAGTACTTAGACACATGTATTGCACATGTATGGATTTAGTTTGACCTACAGATTACAAAAATGTAAATTAAATTTTCCTAGCACTTGTGGTTTTTCCGTGAGACCCGAAAAACCATATTTCACCGCGAAATCTGCAAAATTGAAAAGTCATCTCCGTTGCTATAGTACTTAGACACATGTATTGCACATGTATGGATGTAGTTTGACCTACAGATTACAAAAATGTAAAATAAATTTTTCTAGCACTTGTGGTTTTTCCGTGAGACCCGAAAAACCATATTTCACCGCGATATCTGCAAAATTGAAAAATCATCTCCGTTGCTATAGTACTTAGACAAATGTATTGCACATGTATGGATGTAGTTTGACCTACAGATTACAAAAATGTAAAATAAATTTTCCTAGCACTTGTGGTTTTTCCGTGAGACCCGAAAAACCATATTTCACCGCGAAATCTGCAAAATAGAAAAATCATCTCCGTTGCTATCGTACTTAGACACATGTATTGCACATGTATGGATGTAGTTTGACCTACAGATTACAAAAATGTAAAATAAATTTTCCTAGCAATTGTGGTTTTTCCGTGAGACCCGAAAAACCATATTTTCACCGCGAAATCTGCAAAATTGAAAAATCATCTCCGTTGCTATAGTACTTAGACACATGTATTGCACATGTATGGATGTAGTTTGACCTACAGATTACAAAAATGTAAAATAAATTTTCCTAGCACTTGTGGTTTTTCCGTGAGACCCGAAAAACCATATATCACCGCGATATCTGCAAAATTGAAAAATCATCTCCGTTGCTATAGTACTTAGACACATGTATTGCACATGTATGGATGTAGTTTGACCTACAGATTACAAAAATGTAAAATAAATTTTCCTAGCACTTGTGGTTTTTCCGTGAGACCCGAAAAACCATATTTCACCGCGAAATCTGCAAAATTGAAAAATCATCTCCGTTGCTATAGTACTTAGACACATGTATTGCACATGAATGGATGTAGTTTGACCTACAGATTACAAAAATGTAAAATAAATTTTCCTAGCACTTGTGGTTTTTTCCGTGAGACCCGAAAAACCATATTTCACCGCGAAATGTGCAAAATTGAAAAATCATCTCCGTTGCTATAGTACTTAGACACATGTATTGCACATGTATGGATGTAGTTTGACCTACAGATTACAAAAAAGTAAAATAAATTTTTCTAGCACTTGTGGTTTTTCCGTGAGACCCGAAAAACCATATTTCACCGCGATATCTGCAAAATTGAAAAATCATTATTATTATTATTATTATTATTAAATAGATTTCAATCAAGTTTTATTTACAAAAATAGTATATACAATTTACAAGAAACAAAGTTGAAATTATTAAACAAAACTTGATCAAGGGCGGTGCTAATGCCTACGGCATTCTCGTCCACACCACCCTTGATATAAAAAAATGAATATAAAATATAAGGGCAACACAAAAAAAAGAAGAAAATTAAAAGGAACAATAAACGAAACAATTGAAAGTATGTACAATAAAAAAAGGGATTGGAGGAGGTAATAGAAACAGAATACAGAATAAACAAAATTAAGGGGGGGGGGAGGGGAATAGCACAATATTACATAGAAGTAGGTATTAAAAAAAAAAAAAAAAAAAAACTACTGATCCAAAGCTAGCATGTATTCTTTTGTTTTTATCTTAAATGACATTCGACTTTCCAAGACTCTGAGTTCCTCTGGAAGCTGATTCCACAATCTAGCAGCATTAACAGTGAAACTTTTACTCATGAAGTCTGTGCGATGTAGTGGAATGTTGAGGAGATGTTGTGAACGTGTATTGTGTGAATGAAAACTTTGTAGAGGTTGAAACGTGGAGTGTAAGTATGATGGTGTTGTTTCTTCGTTCATTATTTTCCACAAAAGACATAATGTCTGATGCTCCAGTCTTCTCGTGACAGTCAACCACGTCAGCGATCTTCTTAGGTTAGAAACATGGTCATATTTTCTTAACCCGAAGATATAACGAACGCAAGCATTTTGGTAAGTTTGAAGTTTATTCATGAGTAATCCATTAATATTGCTAAAAACTATTCCTCCGTACTCAATAGTTGGGAAAATGAGAGAAGTGCTCAATAGTTTTTTCGTCTTCAAAGGTAAAAACCTTTTTAGACGATTTAAGGAATGAAATTTTCTAAAGACTCTTTTCCCAACACTTATGACTTGTGAATTCCATGAAAGATTCGAATCAAAGAGCAGGCCCAAGTTTTTAACTGTGTGAGAAAAAGGAATAATAATTGATTTGAATCTTATTGGATGGACTGTGATTTTTGATAGCCTATCTAGAAGGGGAGAGGATCCTATTATAATGCATTGAAATTTTTTGGGATTTGGTAAAATACCATGAATCATAGTCCAGTGATGTAATTGCTGAAGGTCATCGTTCAACATTTGAACAGCATCATTGACATTATCAACTGAAGAATGAATATATAACTGTAAATCATCAGCATACAAATGAAAAGAACAATGTTTGAATATTTTTCCAATGTCATTTATAAACATGGAAAATAATAAAGGACCCAATATACTGCCTTGAGGAACACCTGTTGTTGTAAATAAAAGATCAGAAAATGCATCACCATTGAAGACATACTGTTGGCGATTTCTCAGATATGTAGAAAACCATTGGAGAACACAAGGAGAAAAGTTGAAATATTTTTGTAGCTTTATGAGAAGAATTTCAAAATCAACCGAATCAAAAGCTTTACTAAAGTCTGAAAGCAGTAATAAAGTAACTTGGGTTCTATCCATACTTTTACGGATGTCATCGGTTACTTTTATCAGTGCAGTAGTTGTGCTATGACCCGGTCGAAATCCAGATTGATAAGGATTGAACAGATTATTTAAATTACAGAAATTTATAATTTGAAAATGTACAACTTTCTCAAGGACTTTGGAAAAAACAGGTAAAAGAGAAATGGGACGGAAATCGTTCAATCCTTTAGGTTTAGAAATCTTGGGCAGAGGAACAATGCGACCAATTTTCCATTGCTGTGGGAATACGCCTGTTGATAATGAGGAATTGATAATGTGCGTCAAAGGAGCAACAATGGAATCTAATATCAACTTGAGGAAACTGATTGATAAGCCATCATTACCAGTTGCATTGGATCTAATAGTAGAAAACGCCTGTCTCACATCTGCACAAGAAACATCCTGGAAGCAAAACTCAGGATGTGTTGGATTAGGTTGAGTAAGTATGCTATCGATAACATTAAGCTTGTGGGCTGGGTCTAGATTTACAGGCGGCGTTACAAATTGTTTATTGAGATCATCTAAGCTGAATTGAGGATCAATACGTTTCGATGACTCATTCACATTTATACCAAGACTCCTTAAAAACAGCCAAAGTGATTTTTCATTTTCACAGGATGCTATACCCTGAGATATATAAATTTCTTTAGCATCGCGAACAGATCGATTACATAAATTTCTAAGATGTTTATATTTTTCAAGATGAAGCTCCAATTGAGTTCTTCGATATTTATTGTAGACTCGATCTCTTCGTTTCATAAGGTTTAAAATATCAGGAGTAAGCCATGGAGTAGGGGGATATTTCACTTTGGCATTTTTTAAAGGAGCATTTTTATTAAGAAGCCTTGTTGTAATGTTTGTGAATAAATCAACTTTAGCATTAGTATCGTTCAATTCAGTCACAAGATTCCATTGAGATGCCTCCGCATCACTAATCAAATTATTAAGGTCCATATTACGGAAATCCCTGAACTTGATCCTTCTCAAAGAATATTTGATATTACCAAGTTGATAAGCCATGAAAATTAAATCATGGTGAGAAAAACCAGGTGCAGAAATCTGCTCGTAATATTGAACTTTACTGGACGATTTAACAATTGTGAGATCTAGCAAACTGTCATAATTGTCTAAGTGAAATGTTGGTTTTGAAGGTAGAATGGACAAACTGACAGACTTCATTAGATTTTTAAATCTTGACGAATGTAGATTAGTAACATTAAGATCACAATTGAAATCGCCCATGATAATAATATCCTCATAGTGAGGCAAGAAAGCACTCAATAAAGTCTCGAGATCCTCAGAATAAGCAATAGTAGGCGGCCTATAAACTACTCCCAACAAAAGCTTTTTATGACAGAATCTTACTTCCACCATAAGGTATTCAACTTTCTTGGCAGCATTACCATCAGAACATTGAAGAACTGAAAAGTCAATACCGTCTCGAAGGTAAATACCTACTCCACCACAACGTGAATGCAGTCTGTCATTTCTTATGAGAGTGTAGCCAGGGATAGAGGCCAAAACATCAGGTAATGAGGGTTTAAGAAAAGTCTCAGAAACAAGAATGGCATGAAAACTTCTATTACCAAATGTCGCTAGTAGGTTGGCATGATGAGATATGATAGACTGGGCATTTATATGGGAAACTCTGAACGAAGAGGAGTAAGGTGTCAACTGTTGTAATAATGCTGATGAGAGTGGAGGAGCAACCAGTGAGTCTTCGGAATCAGTCGAGTCAGATGAAACATCAGAATACACATTGCCTGGAAAAGTAAAAAAATCAGAATCAGTAATCATAGAGTGCAAAAAAAAAAAAAAAAAAAAAAAAAAAAAAAAAAAAAATAGGTCAAAGGGGAGGGAAGGGGCCTAAATAATTAATAAAGTGAAATATTAAGACCTTATGGGAGGAACTTTATATACAAAAAAGAAATAATAAAGAATTTACAAGGAGCAAAAAAAAAAAAAAATTAATAAAAAATAAAAAAAAAAATAATAAAATAAAAAAAAATAAAGAATTTACAAGGACCAGAAAAAAAAAAAAAAAAAAAAAAAAAAAAAAAGGAATTGATGAGAAAAAAAATGTTTTAACATTGCTTATTTGCTATAGGCCCTGCTTTTTCTTTTATTATAATGAGCTCCTTTTGGTTTGGGAATATTAGTCTTGACTGTGCAGGGGACAATCTTAGCGGGCGTTGTTGTAATGGGACCACAAGAAAGAACTTCACTGGGGCCGGGTGAAGTGGGAGCAAAAGGGTTGGTAGGAGCCGGAACATGGGGAGAAGAGGGAGGGTAGGGATGAGTTAATTTGCTCACACTTATGTCTCTCAGTTGATCCATATTATTAACAACATATTTTTTTTCTCCATCATTGATCATAACCCTGCCATCCGATGTCCAAACATTTCCCACCGAGTATATAGATTTCGCTTCAGCAAACAGCTGGAAATTAGCCTTCGTCAGTGACTCGGTGATGTGAATGCCAGATCCTTTCAAGAACTTCTTGTTGGTGAATACGAGCCGGCGATGATAATAAGACACGAATTTCACAATAATCGGCCTGTTTCTTCCATCTTTCTTGTGGGGTCCTATTCTGTGAGCACGATCTATATGAGGAATCTGGATATCGATCTTCATTTCTTGGTTAAATATATTAATGACTTCCTTGACACAGTCAGATTCAGATCGATAGCCATTTTCTTTAACTCCATGTACCAAGATGCAGTTCCTTCTTGAGTATTGTTCCAGATCATTTAGTTTAGCATCTTGTCGTTTAATATTGTCTTTGATTGATGAAAGTTCACACATGACAAGTGCTTTGAATGACATGAAAAGACTCTCAAACACAGATATAGGGTTAGCCTCTATTTCTGGAATAGCACTTGCATTAGCATTTTTAAGTACATTGAATTGCGTCTCCAAGTTATTGAGAGTGGATAAAAGAAGATCGATTTTTGAATCAGTCATTATAAAACACAAAATAATAATTATGATAGTTAAATTTCCTCCCAAGGTCAAAATTTTCAATTTCTTTGTTATTTCATGAATTACTAATCAAAATTTAATTTAAAATATCAAAACAAACAGCTGATTTGATAAAGGGGGAAAAAAAAACTGCACCTTAGTAACAGATAAACAACACTGCTAATGGTTAGTTGGTTACGTAAAACTCCTTAGCAACGGATAAACAGTATGAAAAATTCAATGTAAAATTAATAGAACTATGTTTATTTATGGTTAATGTTCTTGTTTAATAAATTAAGAAAAATTAAGACAATATTGTGAAAAAGGACGGTTTTATCTTTAAATTGGTTATAAATAGTCTTAAGCAGTTATTACATTACTTTGAAAACAACATGAATATTTGAACATGAAAACACTTCTGCAGAATGAAATGTACGTTTTTTGTTAGAATTAAGATTCTTTTAATGATAATGTTATCAATTTATTAAATTTTAAAAGATGAACTCGATATTCTTATAGTGCAGAGTTTTGTCCTCAAAACTGTCAAAAATTTACACTAAAAAACTTATTATTTCAACTAATAAAATTCATTTATATCAGGAGCAAAATATTTCGGGCAAGCAAACTTTCAAATATCAATCATCTCCGTTGCTATAGTACTTAGACAAATGTATTGCACATGTATGGATGTAGTTTGACCTACAGATTACAAAAATGTAAAATAAATTTTCCTAGCACTTGTGGTTTTTCCGTGAGACCCGAAAAACCATATTTCACCGCGAAATCTGCAAAATTGAAAAATCATCTCCGTTGCTATAGTACTTAGACACATGTATTGCACATGTATGGATGTAGTTTGACCTACAGATTACAAAAATGTAAAATAAATTTTCCTAGCAATTGTGGTTTTTCCGTGAGACCCGAAAAACCATATTTCACCGCGAAATCTGCAAAATTGAAAAATCATCTCCGTTGCTATAGTACTAAGACACATGTATTGCACATGTATGGATGTAGTTTGACCTACAGATTACAAAAATGTAAAATAAATTTTCCTAGCACTTGTGGTTTTTCCGTGAGACCCGAAAAACCATATTTCACCGCGAAATCTGCAAAATTGAAAAATCATCTCCGTTGCTATAGTACTTAGACACATGTATTGCACATGTATGGATGTAGTTTGACCTACAGATTACAAAAATGTAAATTAAATTTTCCTAGCACTTGTGGTTTTTCCGTGAGACCCGAAAAACCATATTTCACCGCGAAATCTGCAAAATTGAAAAATCATCTCCGTTGCTATAGTACTTAGACACATGTATTGCACATGTATGGATGTATTTTGACCTACAGATTACAAAATTGTAAATTAATTTTCCTAGCACTTGTGGTTTTCTCCGTGAGACCCAAAAACCATATTTCACCGCGAAATCTGCAAAATTGAAAAATCATCTCCGTTGCTATTAGTACTTAGACACATGTATTGCACAATAATGGATGTAGTTTGACCTACAATTACAAAAATGTAAATTAAATTTTCCTAGCACTTGTGGTTTTTCCGTGAGACCCGAAAAACCATATTTCACCGCGAAATCTGCAAAATTGAAAAATCATCTCCGTTGCTTTATTACTTAGACACATGTATTGCACATGTATGGATGTAGTTTGACCTACAGATTACAAAAATGTAAAATATATTTTCCTAGCTTCGGTCGTTTTTCCGTGAGACCCGAAAAACCATATTTCACCGCGAAATCTGCAAAATTGAAAAATCATCTCCGTTGCTTTATTACTTAGACACATGTATTGCACATGTATGGATGTAGTTTGACCTACAGATTACAAAAATGTAAATTAAATTTTCCTAGCACTTGTGGTTTTTCCGTGAGACCCGAAAAACCATATTTCACCGCGAAATCTGCAAAATTGAAAAATCATCTCCGTTGCTTTATTACTTAGACACATGTATTGCACATGTATGGATGTAGTTTGACCTACAGATTACAAAAATGTAAAATAATTTTCCTAGCTTCGTCGTTTTTCCGTGAGACCCGAAAAAACCATATTTCACCGCGAAATCTGCAAAATTGAAAAATCATCTCCGTTGCTTTATTACTTAGACACATGTATTGCACATGTAATGGATGTAGTTTGACCTACAGATTACAAAAATGTAAATTAAATTTTCCTAGCACTTGTGGTTTTTCCGTGAGACCCGAAAAACCATATTTCACCGCGAAATCTGCAAAATTGAAAAATCATCTCCGTTGCTATAGTACTTAGACACATGTATTTCACATGTATGGATGTAGTTTGACCTACAGATTACAAAAATGTAAATTAAATTTTCCTAGCACTTGTGGTTTCTCCGTGAGACCCGAAAAACCATATTTCACCGCGAAATCTGCAAAATTGAAAAATCATCTCCGTTGCTATAGTACTTAGACACATGTATTGCACAATAATGGATGTAGTTTGACCTACAAATTACAAAAATGTAAATTAAATTTTCCTAGCACTTGTGGTTTTTCCGTGAGACCCGAAAAACCATATTTCACCGCGAAATCTGCAAAATTGAAAAATCATCTCCGTTGCTTTATTACTTAGACACATGTATTGCACATGTATGGATGTAGTTTGACCTACAGATTACAAAAATGTAAAATATATTTTCCTAGCTTCGGTCGTTTTTCCGTGAGACCCGAAAAACCATGCTTTATTACTAAGACACATGTATTGCACATGTATGGATGTGGTTTGACCTATAGATTACAAAAATGTAGAATAAATTTTCCTAGCTTCGGTCGTTTTTCCGTGAGACCCGAAAAACCATATTTCACCGCGAAATCTGCAAAATTGAAAAATCATCTCCGTTGCTATAGTACTTAGACACATGTATTGCACATGTATGGATGTAGTTTGACCTACAGATTACAAAAATGTAAAATAAATTTTCCTAGCACTTGTGGTTTTTCCGTGAGACCCGAAAAACCATATTTCACCGCGAAATCTGCAAAATTGAAAAATCATCTCCGTTGCTATAGTACTTAGACACATGTATTGCACATGTATGGATGTAGTTTGACCTACAGATTACAAAAATGTAAAATAAATTTTCCTAGCACTTGTGGTTTTTCCGTGAGACCCGAAAAACCATATTTCACCGCGAAATCTGCAAAATTGAAAAATCATCTCCGTTGCTATAGTACTTAGACACATGTATTGCACATGTATGGATGTAGTTTGACCTACAGATTACAAAAATGTAAAATAAATTTTCCTAGCACTTGTGGTTTTTCCGTGAGACCCGAAAAACCATAATTTCACCGCGAAATCTGCAAAATTGAAAAATCATCTCCGTTGCTATAGTACTTAGACACATGTATTTCACAGTATGGATGAAGTTTGACCTACAATTACAAAAATGTAAATTAAATTTTCCTAGCACTTGTGGTTTTCCGTGAGACCCGAAAAACCATATTTCACCGCGAAATCTGCAAAATTGAAAAATCATCTCCGTTGCTTATAGTACTTAGACACATGTATTGCACATGTATGGATGTAGTTTGACCTACAGATTACAAAAATGTAAAATTAAATTTTCCTAGCACTTGTGGTTTTTCCGTGAGACCCGAAAAACATATTCACCGCGAAATCTGCAAAATTGAAAAACTCACTCCGTTGCTATAGTACTTAGACACATGTATTGCACATGTATGGATGTAGTTTGACCTACAGATTACAAAAATGTAAATAAATTTTCCTAGCACTTGTGGTTTTTCCGTGAGACCCGAAAAACCATATTTCACCGCGAAATCTGCAAAATTGAAAAATCATCTCCGTTGCTATAGTACTTAGACACATGTAATTGCACAAATAATGGATGTAGTTTGACCTACAGATTACAAAAATGTAAATTAAATTTTCCTAGCACTTGTGGTTTTTCCGTGAGACCCGAAAAACCATATTTCACCGCGAAATCTGCAAAATTGAAAAATCATCTCCGTTGCTTATTACTTAGACACATGTATTCACATGTAAGGATGTAATTTGACCTACAGATTACAAAATGTAAAATAATTTTCCTAGACTTGGTTTTCCGGAGACCCGAAAAAACCATATTCATCAACCGCGAAATCTGCAAAATTGAAAAATCATCTCCGATTACTTATATACTTAGACACATGTATTTGCACATGTAGGATGTAGTTTGACCTACAGATTACAAAAATGTAAATAATATTTTCTAGCCTGTGTTTTTCCGTGAGACCCGAAAAACCATATTTCACCGCGAAATCTGCAAAATTGAAAATCATCTCCGTTGCTTTAGTTACTTAGACACATGTAATTGCACATGTATGGATGTAGTTTGACCTACAGATTACAAAAATGTAAATTAAATTTTTCACACTTGTGGTTTTTTCCGTGAGACCCGATAAAACCATATTTCACCGCGAAATCTGCAAAATTGAAAAATCATCTCCGTTGCTATAGTACTTAGACACATGTATTCAATGTTGGAGTAGTTTGACCTACAAATTACAAAAATGTAAATAAATTTTCCTACACTTGTGTTTTTCCGTGAGACCCGAAAAACCATATTTCACCGCGAAACTGCAAAATTGAAAATCATCTCCGTTGCATAGTACTAGACACATGTATTGCACATGAGGATGTAGTTTGACCTACAATTACAAAAATGTAAAATTAAATTTTCCTAGCACTTGTGGTTTTTTCCGTGAGACCCGAAAAAACATAATTTCACCGCGAAATCTGCAAAATTGAAAAATCATCTCCGTTGCTTTATTACTTAGACACATGTATTGCACATGTATGGATGTAGTTTGACCTACAGATTACAAAAATGTAAAATAATTTTCCTAGCTCGGTGTTTTTCCGTGAGACCCGAAAAACCAATTTCACGCGAAATCTGCAAAATTGAAAATCATTCCGTTGCTTTATACTAGACACATGTAATTGCACATGTATGGATGTAGTTTGACCTATAGATTACAAAAATGTAAATAAATTTTCCTAGCTTCGGTGTTTTTCCGTGAGACCCGAAAAAACCATATTTTCACCGCGAAATCTGCAAAATTGAAAAATCATCTCCGTTGCTATAGTACTTAAGACACATGTATTGCACATGTATGGATGTAGTTTGACCTACAGATTACAAAAATGTAAATTAAATTTTCCTAGCACTTGTGGTTTTTCTCCGTGAGACCCGAAAAACCATATTTTCACCGCGAAATCTGCAAAATTGAAAAATCATCTCCGTTGCTATAGTACTTAGACACATGTATTGCACAATAATGGATGTAGTTTGACCTACAGATTACAAAAATGTAAAATAAATTTTCCTAGCACTTGTGGTTTTTCCGTGAGACCCGAAAAACCATATTTCACCGCAAATCTGCAAAATTGAAAAATCATCTCCGTTGCTATATACTTAGACACATGTATTGCACATGTATGGATGTAGTTTGACCTACAATTACAAAAATGTAAAATAAATTTTCCTAGCACTTGTGTTTTTCCGTGAGACCCGAAAAACCATATTCAACAAGCAAATAATTGCAAATTGGAAATCAGTTCCTTGACTTATAAAACATTAGACACAGAATTCACAGTATGGATGATATTCTGGACCTAACAATTAACAAAAATGTAAATTAAATTGTTCTAGACTTGGTTTTGTGAGACCAAAAACCATTTTCACCGCAAATCTGCAAAATTGAAAAATCATCTCCGTTGCTATAGTACTTAGACACATGTATTGCACATGTATGGATGTAGTTTGACCTACAATTACAAAAATGTAAAATAAATTTTCCTAGCACTTGTGGTTTTTCCGTGAGACCCGAAAAACCATATTTCACCGCAAATCTGCAAAATTGAAATCATCTCCGTTGCTATAGTACTAGACACATGTATCACATATGATGAGTTGACCTACAGATTACAAAAATGTAATAAATTTTCCTAACTTGTGGTTTCCGTGAGACCCGAAAAACCATATTCACGCGAATGAAAATCTCTCGTTGCTAATATAGACATGTATCATATGATGGTTGACACATAAAATGTAATAATTTCTACACTTTGTTTCCGTGAGACCCAAAACATTTCACCGACTCAAAATAAATACTCCGTTTTATACTAACAGTATAATATGGATTGTTGATACATTACAAAATGTAAAAATTTCAGCTTGTGTTTCGAGACCGAAAACCATCGTATTACTAAGAACATTATGCATGTATGATTAGTTGCTAGATTAAAATGTAATAAATTCGTTGGTTTTCGTGAACAAAACAATTTAGTTTGACCTACAGATTACAAAAATGTAAATAAATTTTCCTAGCACTTGTGGTTTTTCCGTGAGACCCGAAAAACCATATTTCACCGCGAAATCTGCAAAATTGAAAAATCATCTCCGTTGCTATAGTACTTAGACACATGTATTGCACATTATGGATGTAGTTTGACCTACAATTACAAAATGTAAAATAAATTTTCCTACACTTGTGGTTTTCCGTGAGACCCGAAAAACCATATTTCACCGCGAAATCTGCAAAATTGAAAAATCATCTCCGTTGCTTTATACTAACAATGTATTGCACATATGGATGTAGTTTGACCTACAATTACAAAAATGTAAAATAAATTTTCCTAGCACTTGTGGTTTTTCGTGAGACCCGAAAAACCATATTCACCGCGAATCTGCAAAATTGAAAAATCATCTCCGTGCTATAGTACTTAGACACATGTATTGCACATGTATGGATGTAAGTTTGACCTACAGATTACAAAAATGTAAAATAAATTTTCCTAGCACTTGTGGTTTTTCCGTGAGACCCGAAAAACCAAATTTACACCGCGAAATCTGCAAAATTGAAAAATCATCTCCGTTGCTATAGTACTTAGACACATGATTTCACATGTATGGATGTAGTTTGACCTACAGATTACAAAAATGTAAATAAATTTTCCTAGCACTTGTGTTTTTCCGTGAGACCCGAAAAACCATATTTCACCGCGAAATCTGCAAAATTGAAAAATCATCTCCGTTGCTATAGTACTTAGACACATGTATTGCACATTATGGATGTAGTTTGACCTACAATTACAAAAATGTAAAATAATTTTCCTAGCATTGTGGTTTTTCCGTGAGACCCGAAAAACCATATTTCACCGCGAAATCTGCAAAATTGAAAAATCATCTCCGTTGCTTATACTTAACACATGATTGCACATGTATGGATGTAGTTTGACCTACAGATTACAAAATGTAAATAAATTTCCTAGCACTTGGGTTTTCCGTGAGACCCGAAAAACCATATTTCACCGCGAAATCTGCAAAATTGAAAAATCATCTCCGTTGCTATAGTACTTAGACACATGTATTCACATGTATGGATGTAGTTTGACCTACAGATTACAAAAAGTAATTAAATTTCCTAGCACTTGTGTTTTCCGTGAGACCCGAAAAACCATATTTCACCGCGAAATCTGCAAAATTGAAAAATCATCTCCGTTGCTATAGTACTTAGACACATGTATTGCACATATGATGTAGTTTGACCTACAAATTACAAAAATGTAAATAAATTTTCCTAGCACTTTGTTTTTCCGTGAGACCCGAAAAACCATATTTCACCGCAAATCTGCAAAATTGAAAATCACTCCGTTGCTAGTACTTAGACACATGTATTGTCACATGTATGGATGTAGTTTGACCTACAGATTACAAAAATGTAAAATAAATTTTCCTAGCACTTGTGGTTTTTCCGTGAGACCCGAAAAACCATATTTCACCGCGAAATCTGCAAAATTGAAAAATCATCTCCGTGCTATAGTACTTAGACACATGTATTGCACATATGGATGTAGTTTGACCTACAGATTACAAAAATGTAAAATAAATTTTCCTAGCACTTGTGGTTTTTCCGTGAGACCCGAAAAACCATATTTCACCGCGAAATCTGCAAAATTGAAAAATCATCTCCGTTGCTATAGTACTTAGACACATGTATTGCACATGTATGGATGTAGTTTGACCTACAGATTACAAAAATGTAAAATAAATTTTCCTAGCTTGGTTTTCCGTGAGACCGAAAAACCATATTTCACCGCGAAATCTGCAAAATTGAAAAATCATTCCGTTGCTATATACTTAGACACATGTATTGCACATGTATGGATGTATTGACCTACAGATTACAAAAATGTAAAATAAATTTCCTAGCTTGGTTTTTCCGTGAGACCCGAAAAACCATATTTCACCGCGAAATCTGCAAAATGAAAAATCATCTCCGTTGCTATAGTACTTAGACACATGTATGCACATGTAGATGTTTTGACCTACAGATTACAAAAATGTAAAATAAATTTTCCTAGCACTTGTGGTTTTTCCGTGAGACCCGAAAAACCATATTTCACCGCGAAATCTGCAAAATTGAAAAATCATCTCCGTTGCTATAGTACTTAGACACATGTATTGCACATGTATGGATGTAGTTTGACCTACAGATTACAAAAATGTAAAAAAATTTTCCTAGCACTTGTGGTTTTTCCGTGAGACCCGAAAAACCATATTTCACCGCGAAATCTGCAAAATTGAAAAATCATCTCCGTTGCTATAGTACTTAGACACATGTATTGCACATGTATGGATGTAGTTTGACCTACAGATTACAAAAATGTAAAATAAATTTTCCTAGCACTGTGGTTTTTTTCCGTGAGACCCGAAAAACCATATTTCACCGCGAAATCTGCAAAATTGAAAAATCATCTCCGTTGCTATAGTTTCTTAGACACATGTATTGCACATGTATGGATGTAGTTTGACCTACAGATTACAAAAATGTAAAATAATTTTCCTAGCTTGTCGTTTTCCGTGAGACCCGAAAAACCATATTTCACCGCGAAATCTGCAATTGAAAA